>VJOZ01002164.1:0-27809 GCA_009801055.1 Stichopus horrens | reverse complement strand
ATATTTTAGACTGTTAGTTTTATATTTGTTTTCTTAAAATCTTTTCCTTCTTTTGCATTGTTTGAAGTGTTACTGCCCAAGAAAAATCTGCTCCTTAGGTACTCCCTTTACATTTTCTTTTACGGTAGTATATTTTACTGCATTTCTTTGTTGTGGAGAAAAATCTTGAACTTGAACTCGACCTCATGTGTCAAAAATCCCCTTTTGTCAAGGTCACAGGATTTGGGCATGACATTAAGAAAGTCCTAAAGCATTTATCTCTGAAGGAGTTTCACAACAATTTTGTTTGAAGTAGCATAAAATTTAACTTGGTCTACATGCATTTCAGGAATAACAAAGATGTGTCTAGTCCATGTTCCCTCTATGTTTTGGTGTGTACCTAGCTCAGGGCCAAGCAAAAAGACCACCGCTGTTGAAAAGGAGTGGATTTGCAATTACTCTGGGAAACACGTTCAGTGACCTAGGAGTCACATTTCAAAGAAATTAAAAGTGTTCAGTTTGCTGATAAAAGCATTCTTAGGTTTAATGCTAACAACTGTATACAACATTGTAGATTGTGGCAGCCTGTGTGGGTTGTATAGTACAAGTCACTGAGACATGTGTAGGTAATCTACTCAATGAATTTTTGAGTAAAAACACTGTAAATAATTGTCACAAGGAATTATGACATTAAAATCCTAAACTGAGAACACATGAAGATGCTTGCATCAACACAGAATTCAGGCTTTTGGTTTCAGTGATATATGATTCAGTGTATAATAAATAAAACTATTGGTTAAGCAAAAAATTGGAAGGAAAAGACACCAATCTTTTAAGAAAAACATCTAAATAATTCATTTCACCTTGAACTAGATACAATAAAAGCATTGACAGTGATGACGAAGCTTGTATACTCCTTAACAACAGTAAACTGAAAAAGTCTGAGTATTCGCACTAAGGCTTGGTGAAAATGCTCGTTTTGCTCTCCCATTAAACTTTCTTCACCCAGGTTTTAGAAAACAAAAGAAGAAAAACCCATCATTTCAAAATGGCACATGGTTTCTGAAGTGGCATGTAAAGATGGCAGGCACTGCAGTGTGGTAACAGACATACTTTTGTCAGGATGATGAAACCATATCTGTATGCTTTCATGAAATCAAAGCATATTTTACTTTCCCTTAGCCTAATCCATAAATGCTCTTTGGTTCCTTTTCTGTTGTTCTTGGTCTTGATCGGTCCTCCATGGAGAATCAGGCACAGTAGATGTCTGCTTATTTACTCTGAGTGACTTCAGTGCCCTTCTTGTCACCCTGCCTGTCACCCTGCCTGTCACCCTATGGACCCCACACATGGTCTCCACTACCTCCTTTAAAGAGCTGTCATCTCCCGCCATACACCCTGTGCAGGGAAATGTAAAAGGCCTAAACAAACTATTTTACAGACATACAAAACTGTGCTGTGTTTTTTCAACAATCGTCCTTTAAATGGATGTTACACTGCAGTATTTTCATGAGTTTGAAAAAAGCTCATGGAACTGGCAGAAACACCCAAAAGTTGTGAGTGACCTTTCACCATTTTATTACCAGCTGAATGGATGCCCTTGGCAGGAGGGTAAAGTTGTTTGACAAGATGTGGGATGTAAAAGCACCTCACAAGCCAATTTTGATGCCTTTGTGTTTACCTGTGTCTACTTGACAACATTTGAAACTTAACAGATTCGCACGTTTTGCGAACTTGTTGTTTGATTGTGAACGCACTCCACTCTCTGTGATGTAACAAGGACTACATGGAAAGGTTTTCCTCCAGAGTTGTAACTGAAGTTACCAGAGATTCAAAAAAACAAATTCCATTACTTGCTTCTTGGAGTTTACTTTCAAGAAGATGGATTTTAACCTCAACCCCTGACCTAAGATCCAGGTCAGATTACATCACTCCGCTTTTCATACAGAGAGTAATTTAATTTTGTTTTTTGAGTAATATAAACCCTTCCTGTTGTCTCTGCTTGGAACAGTTTCAAGATTCACTGGGAGGCAATTGTAACAAATGACAAGCTGAACTGTAAATCTGTATCAACATTTGTTCACAGATTAGGAAGCACTTCATGTTGCATTTCACATATACGTACTGTATATTGAATGTATTGTGGAATGTGCACTTAAAGGGAAATACTGTGTTTCGTTTAGAGAAAAAGTCATATTTTTAAACCAATAATAACAAACATAGAATAATGTATTATTCAAAGTAGGATAGGACAGTAGCCTTCTGTTTAAGAGATAAGTTTCTCTCTCAGACAGATTTTGTTTCTCCCTCTAGAATATTTTGTTTGTACCCAAACTTTCAAAAATTCATATGATGCACTTTTTGTACCTCACTCACTTTATAATACTTTGAAGAGATGAAGGTACTATTTGAGTTTTGGTGTTGAGACTAAAGCTATTTTCTATGTGTTGTGTTGAATCCTGTTTAATGCAGTATCGTGTCTCTCAAATAACTTCTTCTGTAAATGACAGTTACCATTTGAAGACATTTCAAACAAAGTGGGATGGTGTCATGTTTCTCTCCAAATTACTTAGTGAACACAGAATGGTGATGCTATGTGGATCATACAAACGTATATGCTAAGATGCGTTGTAAATTTAATGCACTGTGGGCCTACAGTAGTGTCTTAGAGAAGTGCACAGTAGGCCTGTTTGGTTGGTCCTTCGTGTAAAGTGGAACTGTAATTTCAGCCATTTGACTGGATTTCCATTATTTTGGAATGATTTTTCCTAAATTCAGGTCATGGTTAAAATTTTGCTGTTGTTTTGACAGATGCTTTTGATACTCTGTTGGCCACTGATTTCATGAGTAAGCTTCTGTTCCATAAAACTGTTGATCTATAGTATCTGCATACCACTTTTAATACTCTTACTCTAATACAGAGAGAAGGAAAACAACCTTGTGGTGCCTGTCTCACAGTGTTGTAAGTCGGCCTGCTTTTTCCCCATCACTAAATTGAGTGGCCTCTGAGAGTAATTTTAAAGAGCTTGTTAGTGATGATAAAGAATGACTGATTTGGATGGTCGTTGATTGATGTTAAAGATGGGTTGTCATTCTTGGTTTGTTAAAGAAACTGCATTCCAGTGTTGAACAAAAACAAGAGAGAATTGTACAAGACTGTAAAACAGTCTTCATGGCAATTTGCCTTCTGTGCCTGAACAAAGTTCGGATCACTGGGGAAAGGTACGTACTTGATGCGTTCAGCACATTGAAGGAAAAGTCCTACAACCAAAATGGCACAGGCACTGGCAGTACCATTATCCCTCCTGTAACGGATACCAGTGCATTTACAGCAATCGTGAAATGCATTGATAAGTTGATATATGTGCCGGAGACTAAATACCCTTCAGTAAGCACATGCACAAGAGACAAGGTTCATGAGCAGTTGTCATTAGAAGAATTAGCAACGAGGTTGCACAACCTGCTTTGGTAGGCCAGCTATAGACTTCAAGGCCCAGTAGGTGTGCGATAGTTGTTCACACTCTACGTATCATCATGGATGCTTCCCTAAGTACTGTCTTTATTTGCATGTTATTCAGGAAGAGTGTGACAGTATCATTCCTACATGTTTATGTACAGGACACACACTTTATAATTATATGGATGTACCGGTATACAGAATCAGTGGAACTTTGTTAATAGATTTGCACAATGGATACTTCACATAATCTGGACAATATTACAATGCTAATTTGGTAATGGCTTATCTTGTCAGAACAATAGTTAAAAAAGTTGTTAAATTGCTCAATTGTTTGTGAATATAGACTGACATGAATGGCACAAAATTGCTGACCCTATACCTATGTAAATTCTATTTCTATTGTATGTACACACACGATATGTGGAATTTTGAAAACTTCTGTACCCACCTTTACAATAACAGTATCATGACATGGATAATGGAGACCTTCGACTTTTCAGGTTCTGTTTATAGTGAGATGTTTCCACTGCTGGTATAATTTGAAAATGGGCCTCATGCAGTTACCATCAATTGCCATATATATCAAACTGGAACCTTTAAATTGACCGAGTCATGTCATGAGTATGTGATGGACAGGCTGTGACTGCGTTGTCAACCGTTACTTTGATTCACATTCCAAGACCAGTTTTGTTACTTTGCCCATTCAAAATAAGGAGGCGCCACTGTATACATTGCATTTATTCGCAGATAGTGATATTTACTTTGCCGCTGCTTAAACTAAGACTGTCCTTTAAGTTAATTTAGATTAAGTCCTTTATTATTATTTAATTTAAGGTTGTTTTGCTTTACTTTCTTTTTGTTTCTGATATCTGAATAAAATTCTACTTTTCCTGAAAATGGGGAATCTTTATCTTTGATTCCACTTAGTTCAGGGTTAGTGGTATGGTGTCTTACAGTATGTAACAAATGTTCTTCACAATACACAATAGAAAATCATTCTTCACCTGCAAGTTGTGGCCTTTCACTAGGATTTTTTTTCAGTATTACACCATAGTCCTTTATGCTGATGGACATGGCTGATTGTCCCTCGTACAGTATGCTGTAACATTACTACTTGGTTCTTGCTTCCACAATATTGAAATTGTAGACTGTTTACTCAAAGGTGTATTAAGTGGTGCTGAGACAGGTAAGATACAGTATGCTGTGTCCATAACCAAATACAGGAAAGGAGATTCTAGTAGGAATCATAGTGACACAACATGCATGTACTCTGTATGTTGCAATAGTTCTGTTTGAAACATCTTTCGCTGTACACAATTCCATCGCTTGAGTGTTTAGTGACAAATTCAATCTATCTGTTGTAAGATTGATCCAAATAAAACAAACCTGTTTTGGAGAAACAATTAGTGTCCCTACAATACTAATGATCACCCTGGCATACATTTTCCTGATGCCAAGTGATAGCTGAGACTGTACACATGTTCAATTAGGTTGCCATGGTGACATTCCGGTATTTGCATTTTCTTTTTGTTTCTCTTTCAGTATGGTCGGACTGCTCTACACTATGCTGCACACTTTGGTCATACCCAGGCAATGAAACAATGCATCGCACTGGGTTGTGCATTGAGTGTTCAGGATTCGGTAAGCTTTTTTGACAAAAACATCTCTGTTTTGTTTGGTAAATAGCTGAAATTTGATTTCATCTGCACCTATGTCCTTCCACTGTGAAGACTTTTCTTTTAAATTTGACTCCATTGCACATTATTTATGTCTCAATGATAGAAGTCTATTCATTTAACTTTAAATTTTTTATTCTTTTGACAAGACTTCTTTTTTGACAAGAATTGAAAGTTGTCACAAATCAGCCACACAGGTAGCAGTGTTGTAATCAAGAGGTGTTCTCGTTAGTTGAATGGGTTTTCTGTGAAAAGGGTTAGGTGTGGAGGAGGCACGGAGCAGGTAATAGAGGAGGTGGAAGAGTGAAGCCTTAAAAGTAGGTTGAGTGGTGGAATATGTGTTGGAAGAGAGTTGTTGGACAATTGGAGGTTGATGATTTAAGGGTGATGGAGCTTGAGAATGAGGTTGATGGGTGGAAGGAGAGTGGGTAGATGAATGGGAGGAGCAGAGGTGAAAAACTGGCAGGAGTGGAGGTGGATAAGTTGGAGGTGGTGGGGATGAATGAGGAGGAGGAATGAAGATGGATGGGTTGAAGGGGATGAGTTGAAGGAGCAGAGTAGGGGAAAACTTTGGGAAATTGTTAGTTCCTTAGAACACTCTGGGACATATCGCATCTACTGTATACATGTATGCAATACATCATGATGCAGTGTAATCACAGCTTCTTTGTTGTGTGAACATTCTAACAATGTCTCAGCCATTGTAGTGAGTCAGAGTTTTAAATGACCATGAATTCCTCTTGATCCTTACTTTTTGAGTAGATATGTCAAGCAATGAGGCTAGAACCCACAATCAAAGAATAACAGTCAGCTGGTTGAGATATTGTCGAAAGTCGAATGGATAGGCGTTTCATGACCCTAATTTATAGGCATCTGGCATCATCAGGGTGTACTGTTTACGCTAGTGAAGAAGAGAGTTTTAGCTCTCATACAAATGTTGAGTTTTATGTCAATATAAAATATAAGGGTGGTAGGCTGGTAGCAGAAGTGTGGTATGCAGGGTATCATGAAGTCATGTCAAATGTGTGATCAGCTATCAGTATCTGGTACTTTGGTTTGACACCTGAATCTTCACTTGGTGTGGCTTCATACTTGATAGACTGAATGGTACATTGTAATTATAATGCAAACAGACAAACATCTATAGCCAATTCATGCTATTAACATCCACTAGTACATCAACAGAAAAAAAAAGAAAATGAACATTTCCAAACTTAATTTGCAACTTGTGTACTTAATGCAATGTTGCACGTAGTGCATGTGTTATACCGTTGGTGACATTACTTTGTTTTCTTCCAGACTGTAATAGCTGAGGAAACCATGTTGTTGAATAACTTTTTAACACCTTTACAGACTTTATGTAACTTTAGCAAGTAATGAGAACTGATGTGATGTTCACTTTAAGTTTGTGAACTACTGTATCTATCTGTTTCACATTTCACTGGAAGGGAAGACTTGATTGAAGTACATATTTTGAAAATGATTTCAGTGTGATATACTTTATGATTCTCTCAGGTTTGGCTCAATTTTGCCAGATGAGTCAAATATGCAGCAAATATGTTTGTTATGTTGACATGCTATTTCAGTTCATTTTCTTCAAATTGTTAAAAGAATACAGCTACAACTGCACTGTGTAATACAATTTAGTATGCACAAGGTTGTGGTTGAGGAGGGCTGTAGAAAGAAGTATCCTGTACATGCAGAGTCCCCTGTAACGTATCGTAGATATTAGGAAACTTTCAGAAACCTGGTTCAGTCATCCATATTGAGCTTAATTTTTTGAGTTTATGAACACCTCATTGATATTTAGATCAAATTTATTTTCAAGCAAACTGTGTAAAGGACATTATCATGTAAGTTAATGTAAGGGAAAGATGAATGATTCGCTGGTGCTCAACTACCTACAGTTTGGAGCAGGGGGGGAAGGTCCTTAGCAAAGTTAACATGAACAATTGTGCAGCGATCGATTAAGTGTAATTGCTATAAATGTTAACTTTATAGAACAAACTATATATGCTGACATTATATAAGGTGTTCATTCTTGCGAATTACTCTGTGCTGTGGTTGCCATGGTTATCAGTAAAAACTAACTTCTTTTCTTTTGCCTTCATCCTCATCCACTAACAGTTTGGTTGCACTGCTTTGCACAAGGCTGTCATGGAGGGTCACACAGAGTGCACTGTGGCATTGCTAGAGGAGGACGGGTGCGAGGTGGAAGCCAGGGAGGAGGTACATCATGGAACTTCTTTTTCACTGTGAACACTTTGTCTTTTTGTTCATTTAATCTGCGTCTACATATCTCTACCAACTTTCTGTTTATCTTTCACCCACTCATTCATCATCTCTCTGAACCTTGGCAATATGGTCAACTGCTTTTGTATGTATGAAGTCACCTTGTTGTGCCTGTAGTATTGTATGGCCAGTAATTTGAAGTTTTCAGCCTCTGTCCCTAGTTCAACTGCTGAGAGGTTGTATACAGTTATGATGTTAACTGAATTCCACACTCATTGCTCAGTTTCAAAATTTTGGTGTCCTCATCCTAAAATTGTGACGCATGTTGCTGCAGCCCTGGCAATGATGAAACTGTTTCTCAAACCTTTGCAAATTTTCCATTAAAAAAAGAGAGAAATGATAAAGAGAAACTGATTTAAGGTAGTCCCAGTCCACATTATTTTTTTTGCCATTCTATTGTCAACACATTATCTGATTTTACATGGGTCATTTGTTAAAATTTCTCCCCCCCTCTTTCTGAGTGCAACGAAAGCAAGAGATACAGACCTGCCAACTATTACGATTTTGTGGTAATGTTGAAAAAAATGATCATACGATATTTCCCTTGCAAAATACGAATATGCTTCCCTGACGAATTTATTGTGCAAACGGCCGAGTTTCGTTTCGACTAGCAAGTATTTCTTGCATTTATCACATGCACACATTTGCTACTACACACTAGCTACAGAGGATATACTGCAGAGGACACAGGCTATGGCACAGTTAGTGTTACATCCCACACAGTGTATAATAGCTCCTCTGTGATTGGTGCAAAGTGACTGAGAAAATGAACATATTCAGGACTGATTTCACCAATCAGAATTTTGAATCCATAGACAATCGTGCGCATTGTAGTTGAACTACTATCACTGTTTGTAAATGCAATGCAGTGCATTGACTTGAAATGACTCCAACCTTCCCTGTAGGCTTCAGCAAAAATCCAAGGCACAAAGCTTGCAAACAAAAGTACAGCTTGACATGGGACTATTAAATACAACAATCTCAAAAGAAGAAAATTATGCAGGATGCCTGATTTGTGGTTTGGATTATAACATTGAATCCTATGGCAGTATGAATATGATAGTGTGCACCACATTTACAGAGATGAAGACTAACCTATGGCTCAGACTATGCTTCTTAGCTGGGCGGTACTTAATTTGTGGCAGGTCTAGGGCCTAAGGTTATTTCAAGCTGGTAAAATATTTGTCAAATTTGAGTACACCAGGCGGGTGTTTCTTCTCTTCGATAGACAGAGCCTAATGTAGGCCTAAGTTAAAGGTAGGGTAATATTAGGCCTAAAGTTAATTCATCTAATGTTAAGGTAAAGTACATTGCATGATGAGATAGCGTGGTATATTTCAGCCCATTTCTCAAACCAACAAATGTTAGACTTCACCTAGCTACATAAATGCCACTGTTTAGCTGCTCTTAACTCTAAAAGGGCTCATTGAGTTGGTATCATTAGGTTTTGGCAATACTTACAATTAGCATAATTAGTCAAGTTTCACATCCAGTTCGTTATGAAGTCTGTAAAATGTTTTGAATATGTTATGCTGACTTGTACCAGTTGTTTTAATATGAATTAGTACTGATGTAAAAGTGGCTGGTCACAAATTTTCAAAAGCAGAATTAAATCATTAATCACTTACTCGTAAATGTTCCTTTGTAAGTAAATGCATGGTGATCGGCTTAGTTTGACCATTTGTCATTAGCATGTGAAGAAAACTGGATATGTTTTGGACAATTTAGTGAACTCCACGAAACAACTCAAAGAGCCTCTTTGATTTTATGGCACTGATTTCAAATTGGAAGTATTTGTCAAATTTTGAGACAAAGTAAAAATAATGACAGGGGCTTTGTAGTTTTGTTCAATGGCATACAAACTGTATGGCAGTCTTGTTGTTAGGCTAATTGGCAGTATGTTGAATGATCTTTAAGCCTAGGCCACTTTCATAGCCTAGTTCTTTTGTAAGCTTGCCAAGGATTATTGAAAAATACAGTTCTAACGATAAAAGCAACTCTACAGTTGCAAAGCACAGTTTTGGAATCTTAGAGGTTGGCAGGTCTGGAGATACCATGCCTACCTTCCATGCCCACCAAAGTGACTCATTACTGGAACCAGAATCATGACAGACCATTGATGTGACTTGCATGCATTCCATACATTCAATATTTGTCGGATTTAATACTTTCAAACTTGAAAAAATCCGCTGAATCATATCTGATGGAGCTGTGTGCTTGGAACAGTAAAACAGCTATCCAAAAAAGAGAAAGAAAGTGAAGCTTGGGGATCTGCTATTGGAACAATTGACCCTGTGGATGATAAAATGCACAATTTTGAAGTTACATGATTTATGTAAATTATCATTGTTTGTAAAGCAGAGTGTTGTTGTGTGAGAATAGTGAGACATGCAATGCAAACAAAAGAGTGTGATTTCAGGGTGTTTATGTTTCTAGCCACTTCAGAGGTCATCCACTATGAACAATGCATCAATGACATGTGCCTCTTTTTAGATTGTTGTTGTATGGCAAAGATATGCAACAGTAGAAAGCTGTTGTTCTTTTTCGTTGGGTCGGTTACTCTCCCAAACTTGAATACTTTAACTTGTCTGCTTGCATCTGTTTGTGATGGTATTAGCAGGAAATGCTGAGCAAGAAGTGAATATCTATCAAAAAATATTCTCCATTTGTGATAAAAAGTTCACATAAAATTATTGTTTTATTGTGTGCCAATGTGTATGCATGGCATTACTGCCATTGCAGTACTTCACTACTTCCATACTTCCATGGTGCATGTAGAGCTTCTTACTGTCTAGCAAATTTGGGATGGTCACCAAATGGTTGTTTGTGGGGGGAGGGGGGGTGCTTAAAGGTAACAAGAACTCTGTGCATCATGGATGAGAATGCTGTTGTTGTGATGAGACAGGTTAGTGCATAAATATCACAAATAGTTTAAGACCAGATTTATAGTATTATCATTCATGAGGACTGCTAATATGCATTACTATGCTTTCCATTTTCATTACATCAGAACGGTCAGACAGCCCTCCATGAAGCCTGTTGGAGTGGGTACAGCAGGACAGTCGAAGCCCTGGTCAAGATGGGGAAGGCCAACATACATGCCACAAACAAGGTGAGGTCTGAGACATATTAGCCAAAATTTTGACCTCAGTACAGTGTAAGCCATGTTGTAGAAAGACCAGATGATAAAATAGCAAAGACTGAGGATTTTTTTTGAAACCTCATTTGTTATTTGGACACTTACATTATTGAGATGAACCTTTGACATTATTTTAAGATCACCAGTGTCAGTGTAAACCAGAACCTCTGTGTGAGCACTGAACATCCCAATTGTGTAAATGACTGTTTGGATGTTGATCTGTTCAGAGCTCCCTAGTGATTTGACAGTGTCTGTATTGAAGTGTTCAGAACAACCACATGAAAAGCTGAAAGGCTGTTAGTATCTATCAACTATCATATTTACTTCACTCCTCACTTACTGTCTCATCGCAACAGTGCACTCCCATCTACTGTGCCAAGAGTACTGGTAACCTTAAACCCCACCCTTAGTGCCATCCAGCCTAGTTCCAGAATAGCGCCTCCTTCCTATTCTGCTGTCCTTATGTCCTAGGAGTGTGGAGGTTCCTCAGATTTTCAATCCAAAATTATTAAGGAGGCGCTATTCCGGTATTAGGCCGGATGGTGCTAAGGGCGGTGTTAAAGACCACCAGTACTCTTGGCAAGGTAGATGGGATTGCATTTGTTGTGTTGAGACAGGTAAGTGAGGAGTGAAGTAAATGTCCAAACCAGGTGAGTTTTGGGATGCATAACCATACACGTATAAGGTGGAAAGTTTAGTCCTGGAGGTGGCAGGAGTTTCCTTTGTGTAAAAGCAAATACCAGGTCAGGGTTGCCAGTTGTCATTGTATTGTGTTCTTCCAGGAAAGTGAAGCTAATAACTAGTGACCTTCTGATGGATTAAACAAATCCATTAGTTTTTACAAAATAAATTTCATCAATTCGCCTTCTCAAAGTACAATAGACTCATACTAGGTTTGTGCTGTTTTCCGGTACCCAAGTCAGTACTAGTATTCGCAGTATAGAATCTGTTTTTGCGAGTACCGGTACTTTTGAATACACTGCAGTATCCCAAAAATTATCATTATATGTACTGCCTCCACCACATCAACAAAAATTTCTCTTGAAAATGAAAACTTTTCATACCAATATTTCAGAAAAAACAAACCTCAAGGCCTGTGGAAGTAAATGTATTCATTGCCATAAATGATCAGGGGTAACCTGGTGCACAGTACACAGTGGCTGTTACTGTCTTATGGCTAATAAAGCAGCTATTTTGCATTACAATGGCAAAATCATGCAAACGGTGCAGGCTAGGCCTACACATATTGCCTATTTTGTTAAGACTAACTTTCTGTATTAAACGAAAGTAAATTACCTGTAGATTACCTATAGATGACTACGTAGGCCTAATTTTACGGAAGTCAGGTTGCTTGGAAATTAAAAAAGAAATGAAAACAAACAGAAATGAAATGTTTGAAAATTGCTTTGTATGGTATTTTAGCACAAAGTCACGGACCATTACATAGCTGAACTGATGCTGACCAGTCTTTGTTAAACAGTGTTTATAATCATAATACCCCTGATGGATCATTTAGTACAATCCCAGCCAAAAATTTTACATCAGAAATGTGTTGTAATTGAATTTCTTGACATTTCCTAATAAAGTGTGTGTTTTACAGTCATTTCCATTAGACCCCCAAAATGCCATTTGGCATGCTTTTAATTTTGACTGCTTTCAAAGGTAAAAAGAAACAAGCCAAATTTGCCACAACCATAGGCAGGTAGGCAGGCACACTCGGGAGGAAAGATTTCCCACGCTAATTCTGACATAGATTGCGACAAACAGGGACTTTAACACCACTGAACTGATGCCATTATGAATGAAAATTTCATCCACATACATGCATAAGTTGAATTGGGAATTTCTGCGATCCTTGATCATAATCAACGTTTCTGGTCTTGCATCTAATTGTGAACGCAAGTCTTGTTTGCCACTTGCATTTTAAACTAATGATTGGCTGTCGAAAATCGGCAGGAAGTAATGTCAAGGAATCAATCTACGAACTTGTATACAATATCATTCACTTCAAGACTGTCAATCATTCTACAATAGAGTCTTTAGGGTGGGGCATAGACAGCTTTATCAGCTTGCAACTAAGGTGGGGAACAACAGGTGACATTTCCAGTTGAAACAGTACAGTACAGTGACTCGCTCGCGGTGAGGGACAAAATGTTTGTCAAATGTTTGTTTCTCAATGAATTTATCTGAAGCCATGAATACAAGTTACTGCATTAGCACCACAGTATGCAGGGAACAGAATCTCTTGTTTTTGTGATGTTGAATGAGGCACAGAACCTCTCGTTTTAATCACGTTGAACACGTGGTCAGTACCGCTACTTCGAGTAATACCTGCACTCATGTGCTGCAAATACCAGTGCTGATTTTTCTGTTGCTGCCCAACCCTAGCTCATGCAAATCTGAAGTATTTTACTCTAGCAAGTTGAGATTTAGTGCCATGTGGCCACCTGTCGCACCCAGCCATTTCTCAAGAGGATATCTGTAGAACAGATTTGGCATTGAACCTCATACCCATGCTTTGATGTCACATGACTTTCTCCCTTTCTCTCTCATTTTTCTCAGAATGGACAAAAACCAATTCACCTGGCAGTTCAGAATGGGCACAATGAGACAACTAGGGTGTTACTAAAGGCAGGAACCAATCCAGACGTCAGAAATAATGCAAGTATTGTCGACTCGATGTCTCATTTATGTACTGAATCGAGACTGAGATACTCCAACGACGAGAATAGGAATGTTGTAGTTCACACAGTCACAGTGGCCCATTCTAATGTGGTTAAATGCCCTGGGCAGCATAACTGGTTTCCATGTAGTCGTACAATAGGATTATATGTAGACAATGTAAGTAGTGCACTATTCAGTTCAATTGTACAGCCTGTGGCGTTCATCGTCTTGTCAATGACTCATAGGTTACGTCCCACTAGCTGTGTCTACGATAAATATAAAGAGAAACATTTCATGAAATTAATTGAGTTGAAACTTTTTCTCAGTCTGCATCTAAGAACGATTCTAGAAATATATATGTACCTCATCTCTCTTTCATAAACCAAAGCAAACAAAAGCCGTCCTTCATTATCACTGTGTTCTCTTCCTCTCTTCCTCATTTTGGCTGCTTTCAGTGAGCTCCTTTTCTTTATGCCATTCTCAGACAGATACTAACAGACTTGAAATGTTGCAGTGAATATTTAAGTTAAATGACTGAAATAAGTAAGCAATACTGTACTTGCTGTCCGTTTCACTTCTATGTATATTGGCTTTATACGTCAAATGCACTTTCCTTTGTCGAGTCAGGTATGTCAACAGACACTACCTCTTCATCTGTTTACTCGTCTATCCCCTTTCACATCTATTTTACTCTCTTCAAATTGCTCACACCACTTCCACTGGTTTCTAAGTGTCACATCTTCTCCATGAAATGTACCATTCTTTTAACTTGTGCTCTAACTCTGTTCATAAATAGGTAGACTAACTGTTATTAAATGATTGTCTACCATTTCTGATCATTGTAGGACAATGGTGAGACGCCGCTTCATGTAGCAGCCATGTTTGGACATGTGACATGTGCCAGGATACTCCTCAGTGCTGGTGGGAATGCCAATAATCAGAACAAGGTAAACACTGATCATGACGGCTCTGGATTGTCTCTGAGGTCTGCCAGTGCATTCTTTTCCAAAACAAGCAATAAGTGACAGTGTTCACACTGTAACAAAGGGATTCCTGTCATCACAGGCATGAGGACAGCTTGCTCTTTATGACTGTCTGTGAACTGTGAACAGATTGTAGTATGAAACAATATATAATGTGCATTGGGTGTTTTTCTTGACAACAAAGTAAAGAGATTTTACAAGGGATGTGTCATATCAGCAAAAAAGCCTAGCAGTTACCCCGACTATCATACAACTGAATTTTGTAGGAGACAATTAAGAGCTATTACAAGTTCTCCAGACTATCTGATCTGTTGGACTCTTGAAACAAAGTTTCCAAATTTTATTTGGTAAACGCTTAGACAATTAAATGAAATTTGGCAGTGACTTTACTTTGCAGTTAGCACAATACAAGTATTTTTCTCCTTGCTGACCTTGCGACCTTGCTTAGCTTTCAAAAACTGTTTAATACTGGAAATGTATTACTGTGTCTGCTCTACAGTGAACGCAAGGAGTGATTACATTTTTTTTTTACATTTAGAATCAGTTAAATGTGATTTTAAGCTTAAATTTGGGTGTGGCCAATCTGGTTGTATATCTACAATTTAATTTCACCAGATCAGTCACATGCAAAGACTTTTTTCTGAACAAAACAAATTTGGAACCATCAAATGTGTTTGATCAGCAAGAATGGCTAGCTTGCAAGGCTTCTTTAACTCTCATTTGATGTCCATGCTTTTCATTATTGCCCATTTTTTGTTTCGTATCATTTGCCATCATCTTTCATTTTCGTTATAATATGGAAGTGCTTTGCAGGCCAATCATGGCTTGTCCACTCCTCCTGAGTCAACCCACACCCGCCCCTAATGGACGTTCCACATTTCTGTGTTTGCAATTCAGCCATGTCTAACAAGTGCCTCGGGAGGAAGTATCATCTTGCTAGTTAACTAATGATAATGATAATAGTAATTCATGCCTTGAAGGGCTGTTATTTTATAACGCTGACTGATCACACAAGTGTGGCAGAGGAAGCCGGTGTGGCTTATATATTACAAGTTCGTGTCAGGTGACTATAAACTAAACAATTTTGGATCAAATTTTGCATCTTTTTTCACAAGGTCAGTTCAGATGAGAAAACCTTAGATTACTCTTAGACAAAAAGCCCATCCTACCATGACCCTACCAGGGATTGAACCCAGAACCTCCCTCTTGCGAAGCTTCATTGCCTGAAATGCTACCACGTTTTCTCACTTGGTGACAGCACCTCTACTTCTTTGTGAAAATTATTACTTTTAATCTGAAATTATGTTAACCCAAAGTCAACATCTACAGGGCATATCTATGTTGTCACATGTGCTGGATCTGTTTATCAGTTTCTTTTATCATGCCTGAAGCTGTCTCATGAAAATTTGTCAAGGTAATTCCAAAATTCTAGTTGTTCTGTGGTTTTCTCTAGATCAGAACACCATTTGCGGTGCCTAACTTTTTTCCGATTCCATCTGTTGTGGACAGTCTAACTTTATGAATTTCCTATTTTTAGTCACTGCTCCATTGGAGACAACACAATAAAAAGAACTTCCGTCAACCACAGGCTTTGAATTATCTTAAAAAGTTGATGCTGTCATTGCAAGAAAACCTTACTTAACCCCCTTCCCAACAAGTTTTAAATCCTTCAGTTAAATGTTTCCATTGACTTGGATGAAGTGATTTCTTAGAAATTCTTTTCTTTAATTGTTCAACTTTCTCATGTAGAAGCTGAAACTAACCACAAAGTATTTATAAACCTTCAAAGCTCTGTGAGGCAAGTTCCTTGAAAAGAAGATTCCTTTCTTGTTGAATTCAGAGATTTTGTTATTTATCATTTCATCTTCTGTAGCTGTGCAATATATGTCCCACATGCAATGTTAAAAACTGTTTTACACTTACCTCACAAATACAAGCTTGGAATAGGTCCAGTGTCTAAGTCATAGTTACAACCCCATAATTCCATCTGGTCTAGATCACTGTGTTTGTGCTGCGACGAAGGATTGCGTCATTCCCGCGTTGTCTCCTGAATCTCGCAAAAAGATAGATCTTATGCGGTAGAATTTGGTACACTTTTCCACAGCTGAGGACGTAGCTGCCATTATAAATACTTTACTGCAATAGAGTCTTTACTAAGTGACAACTCTCTCCTTGATTTTGAAAACCTTTTTTTTTTAGAGAGGGATTTCCTTTCCAGGTCCAATTCTTTAATTCGAACACTACTAGATAGTAAAAGTTATTCTGGACAGCTTGAAGTTGCCATTGTTTATATTCGAGCAATCGTGTTTAGACCACAACTAAATATCAATTTTGCTTCATTAATTCCACCTCCAACAAACATTTTGAAAAGCTGTAGAAAACTCCAATCAATCTGCAAAAGAATTCATTTAGTGCATCAATGTTTGGCAACTGTAACCTCTTTAGACATTTTTTATTAGTGTAAGTTGGACAGTGTTCACTAACTTTTGATTTATATGCTACTATCCCACTAAATCAATTAATGGCAGTAGGCTTTGTGGAGAATGTAATCAGTTTTAGTTATTGCTATTCAAAACATGATGAAAAAAGCCACAAATCACAGAAAAACAGCATTCTTGGTGACAAAATCATTCCAACTTAGTTACAGTACTTGCTGCGGTTGCCAATAATGTGTAGTCCATATCAACTGCAGTTTGAATAGTATAGTCCAAAGTTTTCAGAGTGGGTCGGTTATTGCTTACCGTACAACGATTATTGTCCTTTCATTACAAGGTTGGAAACACACCTCTTCACATTGCTGCTGGTTTGAACAAGAAGAAAGTCACAAGAGTTCTCATTGAAGCAGGTTGTAGCACTCACCTGAGAAACAGGGTAAGTCCCAAAAAACTTCAAGAGATGAGCACCATTATGAGTCTGTCTTAGATGTTTGTCACCATTTTGATTTATGGCAGATTTCCCACGTGTAAACGCAGTAAAAAGAACCTTGACATAAGAAGTCAGATGTCACACACAGATCAAGATGAGGGAGGAATGTTCCCTTAATGTTTTTTGCTTCTTTTTTCTTTTGTAGGCTATAGTTGCCTCATTTGTCATGACGTTGCACATGGGCTGTGAAATGATGGTTTCATGACATGGGGAATGTCATATAAGTAACATGGTTGTACATGTATCAAATGCCTATCTTCTTGCAGTGTGTTACTATGATGTTACAGAACCTATAATATCAGCCATCATTACATCAACATAATTCCTCAATACATCAATCACATTTGATATATGACCATGCTGATCTAAACATGTCTGACAACTATAGCACTATTACATTACATATATCCTGGTCTACCATGAGTTTGTGAGATCAAAAGTCAGTTGAAAGCCCCCTACTGTTGCTATCTTTGTTATGGTTTCGATTTATAAACTTGTGCACCGTACTGAGAGCACCATTTCTATCATAAGTCCTTCAGATTGACAAAACTCTTCCACCATGGGGGAATTTAGTGCACACCCCCCAAAAAAAGAAAAAAACCAATATCCTGGATCTGTCATGAAGGTGTTGCTCTTAGGTCTGTCTTTGTGTCAGGTGAGCTGATTCATACCATTTAAGAAATGTTAGTAACAGATCTGTATTTTCATGCAAGTAATGACACCCTTGATTTCATTTAGCAGTATTTGTGTATTGTTGTTTCTTCCAGAATAACCAGTTACCTCTTGAACTTGCCAGGAATAACAACCATTCTGATATAGTCCTGCTAATCCTGTCTGCTCATAAGGTATGTTGAGACAGTTTTGAAAAACCAGTTTTCTTTTTAGTATCCAAGAAAAACTCTGGTCTCAGTGACCGATATAGGCATGTCTGTATCCAAGACAACTATCTATTCAATAAGATTTAATGAGAAATGTTGAAATGTACAGTTGAATACACCCAGGACTTGGCCAGCAATCCCTGGATTATACCTTTTGTGCACTACCCACTGATCTATCCAATAGTATGATTGATAGAACACTTATTTCAGCCAAAGTCTTTTTAGTTTGGGTTAGTGGTAGGGGAAGGATGAGAGCCCGATGCAGCTGCAGTGTTTTGAATAATTGCTTTCATCAAGATGTTGCACCCAAACTTTCTTTTAATACAGGAGATGTCTGTAGAAATTCAGGATGGAGGTAGTAAGGAAATACCCAAAGTAATTGAATGCTGGGATTGATTCAAACCAGTGCAAAAAGAATTCCCAGACACTGATGAATGTACAAATATCATTCTGAGAACCAGATTGTCTGAAGAGTGGCTTGTACGTTGTTTTTTGTTCACTGTAATATTTTTTCCACTCACTCCCACTTTTGGTTTTATTTCCTCCAAAGATCAAGAAGGCAGCTAAGAAATCGTTCTTCTCTCGCAAGAAGAAGCACATCAGTGATGAAAGTCGAGATTCATCCAGCGACTTGACGAGTTCCAGGGAGAAAAGCCATAGGGAGGTGAGCCACTTCCCTATCTGCAGGGTTAATTTGTCACTTGTAAAGATGAACAGATAGGAGACATTGCAGTGATCCTTAAATATTCTGTAAATTCCTACATTTCCAACAAAAAATCCTGCATTTCCATTTTTATCGTGAATTTTGAGCTGGTCATCGTTCGTTTTGCTGTATTCCCTATCTTTGTCTTCGCAGTGAAAATTCTCCTTGTAGTCTTTCGGAAATTTTATGAAAGACAAAAAGTGAGACAAAAGTCCCCATCAAGTTTCTTGAATTTGAATAAACTTGATACAGATACCATCAAATCTTATCGATCCATTGAAAGTACTCCTAGACAGAACCTTCTGGTGTAGGCCCATTACATTTCATTTATGGATGGGCAGAGATATACAGAAGCATAGAAGGAACATCCCAAAGAAGAAACTATCTTGGCAAATGACTTTTTGCCTGATATTGATATTTTGATGACTAAATAATTAACTGGAATAATTATAAGAACCTGAAATTTGTCATTCAGCATCTTTTTCAAATGGACAAAATTTAGGAAAGTTGGCATTTCAACAAGATCTATGAACTTGAAATGTCAAAATTCAGAAAGTTTGCATTTTGACAGGATCAAACATACATCAAAGTGTCAATCTACAGAAAATTGTTATTGGGTTTAGATGAAAAGGTTTTTGTCAGAATGGCAAAATCTTCATTTTAGCCACAATGACTAAATTCAGAAATTGCCATTTTTCCAAGTTTTCTTTTTCATTGGCATGTCCCCTCTCTGCTTTCTTAGAGTCAGACTTTTAAGCAGAAGACAACTCACAACACTTACACAATCGCTGAAGAGGATGTAGGGAAAAATTGCTAACTATCCTCATATGTTTATTAACGTGAAGGTGACACAAACGTTATCGTGTTTTTCGTTGCACTGCAGAAAGCAAGATAATGTGTATTTTCCCGTGCCTTCATTGTGTAGTTTGACTTAGAAATCAAATTGCAAACATAATGTGTGCCTGCTATAATTTCCCCTACTGGCATGTGTAGAGTACCGTCTACTTGCTACATGTTTGGCTTAATTCTTGTGGGGGAGGGGGGTGCCTGGGCACTTACTTAGACTGTAATCTGTTGCTCATGTCAGTATCAGTATTTTGGTGTTACTAGGTACTGATTTGTAGCTGTTCATAATATCTACCTGTACTTTCACAAATTAACTGGTATCTGCCTTAATTTATCAGAACCCAGAAAGTAACTTTACTCCAAAAGTAAACATTTATTGTCGATGGAATGTAACATAAGTACTCTCATATCAACGAAAAAATGGAGTAAAAATAAATCACAAATCCAGTGGGAAAACATTTCATTTGAATAGTTCACACAAACTTGAACTCTTCTGAAACGCAATGTGTACATCACAGTAAATGATCACAGTTTGTATTTGCCTGGTATAAAGTGCACTAGTAATAATGTGTCAGTTTAACACTGGTACTTTTAATGAGGATAATATAAGCTTATTATGCAGTTTGTTGAAAGTTACAATAGACTCTGCCCACATTTAGGAGTCCAGGTGATGGAAATACCATACCTTGCAAACAGCTGTGCAGTTCTAAATGGGTAGGTAGTTGCTCTAGGTTACCAACTGAAGCAGGCCTACAAATAGTGGCATTATTTTACCAATTTACATCAGAGAATGTAAGCACCATTTTAATGTAAGAAATAGTTTTCAAAATGTATGTAGGTAGCAGGATTTCTGTACATCAGTAAGAAATTTTAAAAAAGTTATGATGATATTCTGTTTAGCAGCACCTAGTTTCACATTACCTAATTCACGTGTCAGACCAGCATGAGATGCAGCTGTGACGTTAGTATAAAGCCTACTTGGAAACAGGCGATATAATTCTGTCAGCTTTTCGCAAAAAGCTTGACACACAAATAGGAGCAATCTTGTCACCTAATACATACACCAATGCTGTGATGAACTGGTGAACTGTGTCTAAGGACCTCACTACCTTTATGGGTAAATGCTTATAGTAATTTTTGAAAAGTCACAATCCAAGTCACTTGCAGATCAGTTTGCATGTACATGCCTAAACTTTAAATTTCCTACAATTGATACTTAATGTAGGATAACTGGTATGAATAATTGTCTGGAAAAATTTGTTGATTTTAACATAAAAGATATCGAGCATGAGTAAGGAATACAAGCAAATTTGCCAAAGTTTCAGTGCATTTACAATTTATTTTTTAATGGTACCTTTCAGAAATGTGTATGTGTGTGGGTGTGCCCACACACATACACTTTTCTGAAAAGTCAGCATTACATGTGGTGTGGGGACTTTTTTATTGAATTTTCCTTTGTTGTTGCTTTCTGAACCCTAACCTGAATAATATACTCCCTATTTTTTGTATTTCTGAGGACTTGAGGAATCTGCAGAAATTCTGGACCTGAAATTCTCTTATTCATGTTCTCTGAAAGTATTACAATACATGCATGCACGCACGCACTTGACAGGCATCCTGTTAGTCAGTGATACCTGGTTCTGACAAATCTGTAATTTTCACCCAGCCGTACATGTGACTGTGTTTAAGTGCAGGGTAAGAGTTTGCAAATGGCTGGTGAAGGATATCTTTCATTTCAAATTAACAAAAGTGACTAGTGCCCTCACTTTTGATGTAGTGATGCTGTAATGTATCAGGATTTATCCTAATTAACTGGGCTTCGATCAGTCAGCTTTTTAATTTTGTTAGCTCTAAAGATACACAAATTACAGATAATTCCTTTTTACAAGGTGATGGTTTTTTCTTCATTGTCGACAGAAACAATCCACACAACTACTGTGTGTTCAATGAAACTTGTCTGTTCTAATTTTGGCATTAGTGATGTTTCTTCTCTTCTAACCAACAACAGTCCCAGCTTATCCCTCTTTTCTGGTGTTTGCATCATACCCGTACTTGACTGAAGATGTCAGAGCCCCGGTTTTGAAAGTTTCATGAGTGTCCATTGTATCAGTTCAAAAATTTAGCTGGTATGCAACTGAAAACACTTAATTGTCATGCCCATACATAAGATACATACATTGTTATGTGACCATGCAAACCAAAGTGTTTCTTTTGACTTCACTACCATGCAGTTGATAGACTGGTGAAAGTTTGGGTGCCTGATTAACTTTGGATGGCGGGTGCTCAGGTCTGAATTTGGAGCTGGGGCAACACTACTCTCTACATGCAAAACTCTGTTGCCGTTTTATCTCTCGTTTTGAAGTAAAACTCAACTAGAACTAGAGCTTACACTTATGCCAACATCCTGAACTGCTTTGAGTAAATTGATTTGGTCAGTTTAAGTAAGAGTACTTATATGTTAGCTACCTCCCTGTGAGCATTGCTCTGTAGTTTCAACGATAACCTTTGTAATCATGCACTCGTGTGTGGGTATGTGTGTGTTTATGTCCATTATGCCTACATTGTAAGTTTGATGTCTCAAGAAGGGAAGCCTGGATAGTCCTATGTTTGTTATGTAGGTGCACCACATCGGAGTACAATGTGTATCGCATCGAGTGCAACACCCTGTTGTTTTGGTGGAGGTCAAAGGTCAATTGGGGTCACCAGGGGGTCATATTGTGAAAACATTGCAAATACACTGTCTCAAGAGGGGAAGCTTGCACAAATTTCAAAGTTTGTAGGTGTCTCACATTGAGTGCAAGAATTCTACCATCTTTAGTGGAGACCAAAGGTCAGTTGGGGTCAGTAGGGGTCAAATTGTGAAAACATTGTAAGCACAATATGTCAAGAAGGGAATCTTCTTGAAGAGGTCTGATATTTAGTGTGGAGGTGAACCAAGTTGAGTGCAAGAACCCTATTGTTTTTGTGGATGTCAAAGGTCAGTTGAGGTCAAGAGGGGTTAGATTGTGAAAACCCAGTAAATATCTCAAGAAGGGAAGCTTGAACAGATGTTGTGTTAAGAATGTAGGTGAACCCATTAAATACAAGAGCCTGTTGCTTTCAGTGGCCATCAGATGTCAACAGACGTCAACATCTATGATCCAAGGTCTCTATATTGATGAATCTTCCTTCACATTTGATGATTGGCTAAAACACTAAGATAAGGAAAAGATGTATTACATGTATTACGTATAATGAATTATGTTGGCATTACATAATTTTAATACAATCTGTGCGTAGATTGAGTCGGAATCCAAGTGATGGTTCGCAGAAGCTGGCATTGCAAATGCAGTCAGATCTGGTGGATGAGTGTTAAATGTCTGTTCTGTGGGCTAAGGTCAACAGTGATCAGTCAGTTAAACTCCTTGTAAAAATGATATCTCAAGAAGGAATGGTTGTGCTGATCTATTATTTTGCTATGTAGGTGTAGTGATGTACCATATTGCCCACAAGAGCCTGTAATATTCGATGGAAGCCACTTTGGGCAACAAGAGTGAATTTGTGAATTGTAACAATATCTTAACATGTCAAGATAGGAATCTCTATGTCTGTAATATCCAGTGGTGCATGTTGGGGCATGATATATATCAGTCATCGTATGTTACAGTAGATTCATATAAAGCCATGTAATGAAATCATTAAAACCACAATGCATTTGTGCATTCTGGTTAATAAATAATACATCAAAAGTAACCTTTGTGAATAGATTTGTGCCATTATTCAATAGGGGATTGTGATGGTTCATGGAAAACTTGGAAAGTCATAAGTATTTCTTGCCTTCATTTTTCATGTCTCAAAAGTCATGGAAAATGGTCAACCTGCTTGGAAAGTCGTGGAATTGCAGAACCTAGATTTTAAATATTTTCTTTTCTTTTATCCATGTATGCAAAGCCAAGTGTATGATATATAGGAGAGTTATTGAAACAGGTTAGGTCATGGAAAGTTGTTTAATTTTGGGGTGAAGTGAGTGGAAGAACCCAAATGCATCATAAGTCTTTCATCTATCACATTGGGTTTCTTCATACCACAGAAGTTAGATGAAAGCACCTTAGGTTCCAGCAGCCCAAGGGTCAAAGGTTGCAGAGAGCTTGGTAGTCAGAATTTCAAAGGGGGCGAAGACTCTGAGGACAAGAGAAGTCGGAGGAAATCGAGGGACAGTGACAGTAAAGACAGTAGAGGTTACCGAAGCAACAGGGAGACCAGAAAGAGACGGGAACGGGTATGCTGTAGTATTGAAATTTAAATTGTAAATTTTTTGCATTTCAGCTGTCACCTGTCCCTAACAATTTTTTTGTTATTTTGAAAGGAAAAAAAAGTTAAAAAGTAATTCATCAATGTTTTGTTAGAGTAATTATGAAAGTTTGAAGAGATAAGGTACTGCACAGACTATTGGCTGAAATCAATAAAGTGAAAAGTCCCTTTAAATTCTGTTCTAGGACACAGAGTATTTTTATAAATAGTGTCTAGTTCACAAACTGTTCCTGCTCAGTCACTTGTATAAATCCTTGATCTGTAGTGATTTGCTGTTTTGGAATGTTCAAGAATGAAAGTAAAAAGTTAGGAAATGCAGGACTGAGGAGAGTTACTTTTGTGATCATATTGCAAGTAGTAACTACAAAATTGTTGATGGTGCAAAGTTCCTCGTGAGATATATAACATGTTTGTTTCATTTTATACAAGACTGAATGAAAGAGTTCAGAAGTTACAACAGAAAAGAAAATATCGATCAAAGGTTGAAAAAGTGCTGACCTATCTCGATTGCTGAAGTAACTTTGCTTTCAAAATTAACAAATTTTATTTCCACTTTGCAGTATATAGCAAATCCCCAATGCTGTCATGTTTTGAAGGATTATTCCCGTCACGAACAGGAAGAAATAGAGCATAGCAATAGAAAAGAAACTTTTGGTGAAAATATTTGTAATGCCTAGTGAAGCCCTTGATAAAGTATTATGCATGACATCACATCATGCCCAGGCTTCAGACAATCTCACAGCAAAATATTAAGGCATAGCTGCGAAGTTTCAAACATGGTATTATCGTTATTTGTCCTCGAGTCATTGAGCACATCATTGGCCAATTGTTTCCTCTGTTTGAGGAGGAACGCCTCACTGCCTTCGCAACTACATGCTGTTTTTGTCACATCGTTTTAACAGATGCCACCCGCTTTGCTGTTTTTTTCCATAAACCGGACCACCTTTGACTCTGATTACCACGGCAATCTGCACTTCTCGAGTTTTGTCATTTAAACCTTTTGATCTTTCCTAACATCCTGTTATTATATTAAGGTCCATTCTCTGATTACACGACAAGAGGAAACGGCCAGACGACGCTTCCCTCTACTAGGTTTCATTCTGTCAGATCACTAGGATAGTTTGCTGCAATTTGTTTCCCCTTCTGCTGTGCAAATTGTCTGTTCGGAATCTACATATTCTGGCTTTCTAGGTCAACTGCCAGATAGTGTAAACAGTTTTACGTAAGTCTAAACTGTGTGGTTGTTTGAAGATTGAAAGTGAACCTCTGAAGGAATGTTTGTTTGGGTAATTAGCAAACTTAGGAACTCCCAATGATGTTAACATTAGGCCTGTTTTCTGACATGCAACCAAGGCTTCTTTTACTGCAGTAGGTCCAGGAAAGTTTGTCACAAGAAAGAAATGCCATCTACTGCACTTGGCTCACAGAGGTACTAAGGAGATGACCGTGACCCATTTTCATGTGTTAATAAATTTCTTGACCAAGTTGGAAGGGATTTGATTAATGCTCTTGAAGGTGGAGGAGTGGGTGGGGACTGGGAAAGCTGGTGAATAAAATATTTGACATTTCTTGGCACAGGTTAACGCATAAAGCAAGATATATACTGCTGCCCTTTTGTCATTACTTCCTTTTTCCGTTAGAGAAGAAAATTTGCAAAATTATTTTGCAGTATTAAAAGATTAATAGAAAGTGAAAAAGATACTCTGTATGATGTCTAAGTACAGCTGGCCTTTAAGTGACTGATACCTTTTACCTTGTCTGATGTGTTTGAAAGTCTCTTCTTCTTCTTCTTCATGTCTTCATTCTTTCTTCTTTTCTTGTTCTTCTCCTTGTCCCTGGTAAGTCTTGATTTTGAGGATTATTAGCTTATCCAGGAAGTAATGTTTGTAATGCTTTGGTCGCATCACTACCATCCTTAACAGTTGTTGTGGCCTATCATTAACAATAGTAACATAGAAAATAAAACATGTGCAAAAGGGGGTTCAACAATTGAAATGATCCATCGTGCTCTGTGATATCAGTTTTCTACCTCAATTTGACTTGATTTCAAGTTCATCATTATCTAATAGAACAAACTTTGCCTTATTATGACAGAAAATGTTCAGTCCCCAAAAACCACAAATAGTTCAAAGATAACACTGTTGTTTAATTTGCCATCTGTTGATAAGATTGTTTGCTGTGCATTGGCTTTTATGCTCACATGCACATTTTTTTTCCTTTTATTCAAGTAAAATATAATGTTACAATAATCAAAGGGAGAATGTTCAGCTGTATTAATTCACATGGTAGACATATGCTTCCCCCTAATTCACACTTATGCATTTTTTGACCCTGAACGATGCATGTTAGATTAAAGTTTATAGCACGTTGCTATCTGTGCCAAGGCTCGGCCTTGTTCAGGAACTTCATTTTGACAGCCTGTGAATTTTACGGTTGCATAAAATGTATGTCATCCAGTATTGTCACAACTTGCACTTTGACAGCCCTACTTTCTATTCTCTCTCATTCAGTTCTCTCTCATTCAAGTCCCGTTTCTCCTTCCCTACTTTCTTCCATCTCATTATGACTCCTGTCTCTCTCTCTCTCGCCCTCCTTATCTTTTTTCTCTCCCATCCTATTCATTCTTCTCCCATGTCCTCTTTCCCTTCAAGACAATTTTCAATACTTCTTGTTCTCATTTTTAATTTTATGACAGAAGTCAATTTTTTTATTCTTTTATGAGACTGTGGAAGGTTTTTTCCATGTAGAGGAGATTCTGTCACACATATCAAGATAAGAAAGTAATGTAGGATCAGCACTCTGACAACCCAAATCTGGAGCCTTGTATTTGCCAGGTGCACCATCAAAGAATTGAGTGGGAGATTGTGTTTTTATGCAAACGTTACACGAGTTCATTATCACCTCATTTCGCAGACCCAGTTGACAGAGAAGGAGGTTATCAGATCCCCCCGTAACGTAAAGAATTTTGTTTAAAGTGATTGCGTGCGTAGGCAAAATGTAGAAACATTGATATTTCATCTCCAAAAGTTTGTAAGGCTTTTAATTACACCATTCAGACAATCTGGGAAAATAAACAGGTTTTAGTTGGTTAATTTTGCCATATGATTTCAAATTCTTCTAACATAATGACCAAAAGTGTAGAATAGGATAATGTAGTGGTTGACAGTTTTCATTCAAATCAACGGTGTGCTCCTTTGAGCAAACCAATGGGGATGACAACTCAGGATCACTGACGCCGCGGGCAAGGTTGTGTACAGTTAGTAGGTTATTTGTTAATAGTGTTTCCATTCACCAAATACTGCAATTCCCGACACCTACCAAGGAGCGACGACTTGAGTAGTGTTTTTGATACACTAGTGAGACCTGTACTGTTGCATAGTCATTATGTGGGCGGTTATAATAAGAACCGTTCATTTTCAAATGTGATTTCTTTTTACTGTTTTTATGCCAATCGCATTGCTTTTCGAAGTAGTTACTGTCATTTTCCTTCATTGAAAGACATAGTCTGTTCATGTACAACCTCGCATGTACATTTANNGTACGGATGCAATCACTTTAATAAAGAGCGAAGTAGGAATGTGTGCCACTTCCGTACCATTAAGGCCGTCCTCTGGGATTCCTTTAGTGGAAACCCTGTGTATGCTGTCAGGCAGGGATTGAATCCAGAGACAGTGAAATAAATAGAAACAAGTTTTTGCCACTTCTCAGAGTGGTTTTAAGTTTCATCATTTGATGTTCATCATCTCTCTTTGACAAAAGTGTTAAAAGAGAAATCTTGATAGTGCAAACAGAAGAAAATGTTTCATTTCATCATTTTGCTACTGGGATGTGAAATTTTTCCTTTAGTGCACTAAGGCCTAGTTTGCAGTGCCACGGAGACACTGTGCTGAGAATTCCATGCAAATGTTAAAGAAAAGGCTAACACTCTGTTGCGATATTCTAATCCTGCACTAGAGAATGGTTTGCACAAATTG
>VJOZ01002148.1:4736-18534 GCA_009801055.1 Stichopus horrens | reverse complement strand
ATTTAATAATAGCCCCCCTCCCGAGTGAAATTTGAAGGTTAACAAAATACAGAGTAAAACTTTGCACAAAACACACAGGCATACAGTAGTAGGCCACATGGACAATGCAGCCAAAGCCGGACCACCAAATTGTGGAATAAACATGAGGGACGTGCAATGCAGTGATGTCGTTTTGAATGTGAATCTTTATGACCAACCTACACTAAAACCCCAGCAGGCTCATTTTTGGCAGGCAGAAAAAATGATGATGATAATATTGATATCCATTAATGAATTGTACATCTATAAATTTTCCTCATCACTACACTTTTCATAGCAGAAATATCAATTTCCTAACCAGTGTTCCAAAAGATAAAATGTTTGATGATATTCACAACATGAGAGAGACTCGGAGGTGCCATTTCCTGTGATCTGATAGGCATTTTCTTCGCCAAAACTTTTCTCTGTATGCTACGTGCTGACGGTAGCACTCTGCTTAGTGTCGTTACATCTTGCCCCCCCCAACTTCAATCCCTCGCCAGCATCAGCCCCTGCAGATTAAAAGGTCTGGTCACACCACTGACAAATAACACAAAATAGCACAGTTAGGTGGGTGTAGATCCAATAGCAGATACGCAACATGCATGCATTAAATTTAGGCTTATCCTCAAAGAGGGCACTTCTCTGTATACTGGGACACCACAAGTAAGGTAGTCCATAAAAAAAACAAACAAGTGAGCAAATTCATAATAAAGTGTATCTGTTATATTTTCTTTCCTGTTTCCAGTCACCATGAACATACATTTATCTTCCATATCTGTAAGTGGTTTTCCTTTACAAACGAATGGCATGCAAAAACTGACAAAAATGAAACATTGATAATAACTGGTAAATAAATTTGTACGAGGATCATATAAATTGCGGGAACTTGAGTAAGAAACATGTCGAAAGAAAAAAGCATTTTTACTTTATGGGTCATCATGCCACATTTAACCTGACATGATGATCAACTAGGTGAATTCAAAACTTTGTTTAGGAAGTAACTGGAATAATAAAAAAAAACAATATTTATCCAAAGAAACTTCATTGTGTTAGTACTACAGTCATTCCATACATCTATCCATTCTGGTTTTACATTATTTCAAAACACTTTTTTATCTACTTCATAATTGGGCAATTTCTATGGAATTCAGAAAATATTATCCCTGAATCTTCTTTTTGTGGATGTCAACTGCGGTGGTAGCGTGTGACAAAAGAAAGAGAAAACCATATGTTTGCTGAATGAGATTCACAAGAATACCATGCTCTCATCTTTTTAGAATTTTTACTTGACTAACACAGTATGCAAGTGTCATTTCATGAACCGGGCAGTCAGCACTGTGTCCAAATCATCTGCAAGAGCCCTATACCCCCTCCTCTGATTTCATCGCTCGTTCTACGATCATTTCTCTTCACAAATTACAACACTGTCCGGACTAGTACAGCTGTCATCACTTAAAGTAATCCTAAACAATTATACTTGGATATGTAGCTGATTGTCTGAAATGATCTTATTTTCAAAGCTGTGAAACTCGCTGTGATTTGTGGTGATTCATGAGATGACTGGACGAATATGCACCTCCCAGACAAATACCTCGTAGACAGATACCCCTGGGGGAAAAAAGACCCTGTAGTGGGTGTTATTTCAGTTGGAGGTAAAAAACCTGGCAGTGTTTGTCCGGGGGATATTTGTCTGCAGGTAGTTGTCCAGCAACCTCAAGTTGACAACTCGAACCAAGGAGCTGAGGCCATCTCTGTACACTGGTGTAATTAATAACATAGTTGAAAGCCCAATGAGACTCAGAAACAAAACATATGCAATCACCCGAATAGCCGATGCCATGTTGGCCTAAGTCTTGCTGCATCCTGGTGTTTCCTTTGGCCAAAACATGCAAAAGTCTGGCAGAAGAAACTGTCAGAGCATACATTGCATTTCAATAGTCTACATACATGTCATATTTTTTGCAAGAGTTACAAACCTGGCGGAAACATTCACAGTCCTCATTTGATTTATTTTCGTCTGGTGTGAAATTTACTTTTGTTGCAAATGCACTCTTTTTTTTTTCTTAATACTACCACATATGGTGCAATTACCCAAGTATAATTCTTAAAACAAAAACAACACCAACAGACCAATCCCAATCTACGGAGCAACATACCTTTCTGTAACTAAAATGCCCCCCAATCTTAAAAATTATGGTATGCTTGGTCCAAATATACTTCACGCTCCCACAAGGCACTCCCCCAAGGCAAGGAGTATATATAGATTTTAAAATGACTTTTGCACAAAAATTAGCACAACTTTATCACACTGCATCAAGGTATTTTTTTTCTCAAGAGTTCCTTCTCCCACAACCCCCCACCCCACCTTTCCCATACCACCTACTACTTTCACCAAATAATGTTGGTTTTTCAACCACATGGCAATGCCACATACTCTGTAGAGTCATTTACTCAAAGACTTCCACACGAACATACAAAACACAACACGTGGAGAATCAAACAAAGCTGTATACCTTAGACAAACATCTACCATGCATCCTCTCTGGGATTTACTAAAGTAAAATTTCTATCAACTCACAATATTGCACTTCGTTGACTATTAAGGAATGTTAATAATTTATTCATCTGTGCATTTTTAAGTGGTGCCATCCTCTTGTTTCCATTGTTGAGTGGGGAAAAACATACTATGGAAACTTTCTACAGAATACCTCGAGACCCAAACAAGCCATCTGAAATGAACTGCAACCAGTTCATCACCATCGGTAAACAAATCCACCCCCCCTCAACCATTTCACCCATCACAAAAAAGAAAATATGTAATTGGAAAACAAATTTAAAACTTCATGCTGGAACAGCAGACATTGTTACATGTGTTATGAATTCAAAATTATCTATCTAGTCTGATGTTACAATTAATTGAGAAATAATACTATATAGTATGTTTTACCCTATCTAAGTGAGAGTTAAACTGCCATTTGAAGTGGGACATGTTGCTTGCGAGGGCAAAACAAATTCCACCCAATCCATTAATGGATTGAAAACAGCACAGAAATCTTTCATCAATCTCGTCCCTCCAGACTAATCCAACCACCTTTGTTTTTGCTATCTGTGTTTGTTTTTGAATCCACAACATGACCCTAATACAAAGGTTGATCGCAAAATTGTATCCAATTTTCTGTTCCAAGATGGGTGACACTCATTGCCCCTCTGTGACTCAAATATCACAAGAGACTGTAAACAAAAATCCAATGTTTTTCCTAACTCAAAAACTCTAGTCTTAAATTTCATCAACAACATCTAAGCAAAATCACTTTTACCACAATGTGAATGGTTTGTGATCACAAAGAATGCAAGGAGGAATATATGTGATAAACAGGACCCCTCTCTCCATCAGATCTACAATCTCCTCTCTATTTCTCTTTTTGTTTCACAAGCTAAGATTCATCTCCCCCCATCCCTCATGACATCCATACAACTTAATTGTTCAAGGTTTGAACTGTAATTGCTAACTTGCAGACCTTGCTAATGAATGCCACGAAACACAAGAAAGAGGAGAGAGTCCACCGGCCTCTAGAAGATTACCCGACCGATGGCAGAATGCCACTGCGACCTTTGAGGAAGATGATGAAGAATGAATCGCCCAAAGCTATCATCTCCGGTAAATAATCCTGGAAAACGATGCGATTACTGCCCTTGACGATAAGCCACAGTCTTCCTGCACCCCTGTGTGGTTGCTTATGATCTTAAAATGACTGCCCTTCAAGATTGTCGAGACCCGATTGTGAACCTATGAATACCACTTGGACGTGACCTGTCGACTTCATCACACGCTCACATGATGGAAGAGATTACGGCTGATCTTGGGTTGATTCCAGAAACGTCCCGTTTAAATTGATATAGTCATATCCTGAGGATCTGTCCTCTGGTGAAGCAGGAACGATTAATTTTTCGTTACTGATTTAATTGAATGGTGGATAACAGGATCTTTGTTTTTTCTTTTTTCCAAATTTGCAAAAACAATGCGAATATCAGTCTGATGCTGCAGAACAAAAGGAAAATACAAATTTTTAATTGTTTCAGTGCTTACATATAGGCCATTTATCCACAAATTGATTAAATAGTAAAATTGAAACCTGCTTTAAATTACTAACCAAAACTTTTGCTAGAGATGTAGACATGTGGGAAACACGGATCATCACACCGATGTATGTTCGTGTGTGCTTCTTGAGGTTAAAATGACAAGATACTGTGAGTATGTATACTGACTCTTTAGGTCACAAAGCTTCTGACATTAAAAGTAGGTGATGAAGGCTCTCCACAGGTCCTACAACAGACTGACTGGGAAAAAAATGTTGACCATCAATATCTGGCACAATTTTCTGTTTGCCTCCAATGGAACCATTTCTGTCTCACAGTTGTGTTTTACAGAAAAAAATGTCTGCTAAACTATCACAACTTTCATCAAGTATGGGATGTCACAATGGCAAAGACAAATGATTGCCCAGGAGAAGACCATGCCCCTCAAGAATGGCACTTGCAATCATCAATCATTAGTGGCTTGCCTAATCTAATGGTACCAACATGCATAATTAAACAACTTCAGCATCAAAAATGGTGGAATTTTGCATCTTCCATATTCCACAGCATTCATTTCAAATACTAACTCCCTTTTAAAAGCCACTATTGAAGTGCATGAGTTCTTCATTTTAATAAATACATGCTGTTTGATATTCTTTCAAAATCATGTTTTTGTACCTGCTATAGTAACATTGTCAATGTGAGGTCAATGGAATAAAGATTTGGAATTCTGGTAGAGCAGCTTTGTTTTTCATTATTCCTGGCCAATATGAAGTGACACAAGACCACCATATGTTTTATAGATCTGATGTACAATGCAGTTGTTATCGATCTCATCAGACCTTGATTGAAACACCTCTCAGGACCCACTGCGTATTAATGTAGTCACCAGTAAGACTTGATGATTGCGTTTTTGGCATGTGATACATGACTTCCGTAATTTTGGTATTTCTCATTGTGAGAGTAAACTACATACCTCAGGCCTTGAGGAGAGTGCTAATAACAGCCTTGGCATTCAGATTTCTCAGGTCACTGTACGTCTGTCCCGTTCCGACAAAGACGATCGGCTGTCCCGTGGTGTAGGTCATGGAGATCGCCGCACCCACCTGCAATAAAGGAACAATGTTATGTTGATATGGCCACAATAACATGCAGAACCATCAATAATGCCATTCATAGCTGCACGGTATTATTGGTAATTTTAATCATAACAACCCCCCAGCAAGAGCTATGCTAAGTCATTCTGTGGGCCATGGAAAGCCTACAACCATCTATGGAGTATGGACACAAGGGAGAAATGCCATGCTATCCACGAGGATCAGGATAAGAAACACAACTGTGAACAATGTGCTACACAGTTGCATTTAATCCAGACATGTACCAGCAACAGACACGCTGTGGTATAGGTCATAGAATACCCACACCAAATTCATTGAACACACAGAGACTACAATGTTCTACAGCATAAAACAGAGAGCTGTCAAAAGTGTTTGCAGGAGTTTGCTCATCACATAATCTTGACTTTTCTAATGGTAGAACATACTGAAATCCTGAACTGACTTTCAAGGTTTTGGAATTGCAGAGAATTTGTCAATATTTTTTTTTTTTTCACAAAAGAGAACTACAAAGCGTACTGTACTGTCACTGTGAAATATCTAGTCCATACCTTATCATCAATGGTGTCAAACTTTGTGAGCACTATCCCATCAATGAGACGGGGCTGCTGGGAGTCCGAGAAATCGGCCAGAGCACGGTTGAACTTGGTCAGCTGATCCACTGCTTCATTGCCCACCAGGGCTTCTCCCACGAAAAGGACCAGGTCAGGTTGGTTCACTTTGATGAGCTGCAATTGAAAAAGTATACATCCCATTGTTGCTACTTTCCTGGGTTATCAGTCTGGTCCTGACCTACTAGGCTATCGTGTCTACTCTAAAGTTTGACAACCTTCAAGCACTAAAGACTTAATTTACAGCAACAACAGCATCAAACAAGAAGAAAGAGCATCAATAAAAAATGATAATACACCTATACTTTAGGAATTTATCCAAATGCATTTCCCTTGACATCTAGATTTGCACACCATTAGGAATTGAATACAGATGCATATGCAGACACTTAACTGTGTTTATAAATGTCAAACAACCCATAATTACTAAGATACCTTGGTCGAAGTAGAGAAATGCTGTACAACGAGAAATCAATTAAACAACACCGCATGTCCAATATATGCCACTTTCCATCAGGAAAATTCACAAGGTAAATCCTCACCTTCGTCAGGGCTCTCATCAAAGGTTCGTTGTCCTGCATTCGGCCGGCTGTGTCGATCAGCACTATGTCATAATTGAAATCATTGGCTATATAAGATGAAACCAAAGAAAACAAGATTAAAATGAAAATTGAAAGTAGACAACACACACAAACAAATATGACAGTTTCTACAAGGGGTGCCCCTTAAGTTACCTTGAGCGGAAATCACTTCCCCTGTAAATATTTGGTCAAACGTCCAAAATCATTTGCATGAAAAGAAGTCATTGCAGCTTTTGCTTTTGTAATATTTAAAGGCATTTGATGATCAAAGAGATAGCTGCTAAAAATACAAAGTGCACTCAAAATACAAAGTGCACTCAACTCCTTACCGTACTTGATTGCTTCCATGGCAACACCAGCGGAATCCTTTCCGTATCCCTTTTCGTAGAGGAACACATTGGGGAAGTTCCCCTTGCCTGGGTGAAGAGCATTCAGTCTCCGGTGGTGGGTCCTCAGCTGCTCCACGGCTCCTGAACGGAAAGTGTCGCAGGCGGCGATCAGCACTCGAAACTTGTTCTCCACCAGCCAGAAACAGATCTGAGATAGACAAGTTGTCAGGTTTGTAAGTAGAGAAGTATAATTATCTCTTTGAATTGCAGCTGAAGGCAGCTGCTGAGTATTACATGTATGCAAACAAGAGATGTCAACTTGTCAAGGCTATATGCAACAGGCAGGGCACCTCCTCATCAACCAAGAAGTCTAACTAAGACATTACGATCTACTGTGGCACCATACATACACCTGATGTCGATGCTCAATGCCAAAGTAGGTGATGCCATTGGTCTGTCTGTACTAGTCCTTCTTTCCTGCTACAAATCTTTTCTTTTCCATGTAAATAATGCTAAGATCTTGTGACGTAAAAGTAGCACATGACCACCTATTCATTTAAATCCCTTCATAAAATGCAGCTACTAATGCACTCTGTTTATAGCATCCTGCATTATACCACACGACTGAAATGCACTACGTAATCTACTTCATGTCTCATAACTACTAAGCTTCAAACTCAAGACCTTAGAATTGTGTGCTCATATTTTCTTCATTTATTTACTTTCTTGTTTTCACTTACCTTTGCCAGGTTGGTTGATTTTCCAACTCCATTGACTCCACAGAAGGTGATGGAGTAAGGTCGACCATTGGACTTTGCCTCCACTGCATCACGCAGGATGTCAACACGTCGCTGTGGCGTCAGGATCTGTACCAAGGATTCTTCCATCCCAGCCCGAACCACGTTGGTGACACCTGCCGTAAATAGGATTAGAGGAAAATCACACATAAGGTTGGTTTCTTTGCACTTTGAACATCGTCAGTGACGACAGAAGTAAATTATAAGTTATAATTTACTCTTTCTGAAAGAAACATTACAAGCTTCAGCAGAAGAAACAACAGAACAATAGAATCTGATGTTCTCTGAACAACAGAATCAACAACTGAAGAAGTTAACCCCCTGACCCCCCATACCTTCACATCTTTTATCAAAAGGTCTGTGTTGGATTGCTTGAAAATGCTAAAATGTAACTGTTGTCTGATAAAGATAATTTAAGTTAATTACAGATCTAATACACAGCATCATTAGCATAGATAACTGACTGAAAGATTGAAAATTGTGCTTTTGATCCTGCATGTTGTCTTTTGCAAACTAAAAAACTGAAAAAAGAATGAAAACTGTTAAATGGTACATGTGTTAACTGTTTGATAATAAAAGAAGACGAACAAAAAACATGAAAAGAAGATCAAATCATACTCCTATCATGGCAACTATCTTTATGTTACACACTGAGACATAATTCAGCCATACACAGAGACAACTATTGGGATATAAGCTCACACAGCGAGCACTTATGCTGAAACTTACGATCAAACGTTCCCATTACTTTTCCTTCAAGCTTCTTGGCCACTGAGTTGCAAACTTTTTCCGCTATTTCTTGGGCAACATTTTTGGCTGTTAAAAAAAAAGAAAAAAAATCAACCATAGATAATTTCCTTTTGCATAATACCCATGATAGGACATGATTCATCCCGTATTTCTGAGGAACAGTAAAAAAAGAAAAAGAAAAAAATGCAGTCACCATTGCAGCAAAACATTTCATACAGACAGATGGGAGAAAAAAAGAGAACAAACACATTGTGGCTTTTTCAATAGCAAACACAACACAGTCTATCCATTCATAATTTCCTTTCAAGTTCGTGAAGGTCAGAGTTTAGTTACGTTCTCACATAATTCATGGCTGCTTACACTGTGTACACACTCAGTCCCCCTGTGAATTTAATGCATAAATTACCTTGTCAAAATATTGTCACTTTCAGGGTGCTATCTCACAGTAAGAGTATGGTTCTCTATAAATTCAAATTGGAATTTTACCTCAAGTGAAGCAATGTATAGCTCCCTTGAATCACACCAATAATGTTGCACCACTTAGGGGCAAGGGGGGAGGGGCTATTCCAGCCAGTTCGAGAATCCGGACTGAATGGAAGGGAAGTAATTTGCACTAAATTCACAAGATGGATCTGGGCCACATTGATTACTTTTACAAAGAGTTTATCAAGGACTTTCAAAAAGAATTATGTTTCATGTCCTACTATCAAGATTTACTTCCAGGTATGATCTTAAGGTATCTAATTTTCACAAAACTGACACACATCGAACTTCCTGAAACGCCATGAAAATTTCGGTGTAAGTCTGCTGTTATCTGACAATGTACCAACATGAGAGTCAGTGTTACTGAAACAGGATAACAAGTTTCCTTAACAGTCAGATCCACACCCTGCAGCACTGAAGGAAAGGAAAACATTCTCTCACCAATCAAATGATCCCTCATTTTATCCATGACTGGTTCCATGTCCTCCTGGCTTAGTTTCTTCGATCCAACAAGACCACTGAACATGCTGAATAAACCGTAGCTGGATTTCTTGGTTCTGTGGAAAAACAGAAGAGGTTACATTTGGGATGTGCACGCTTAATGGTGTAGTGATGCTGATAAACATCTGACTGTAAATTTGCTTCCCCCTCTCCTAAAAGAAGAGAAAATGCTTTTGACAGTAAATATGCATTTGTCAACACAGACACCCAAAGTTAACTAGATTTGAGAGGTTTAGCTAATGAGGAAGAAATTATTTTGATGAAGAGGCCACCAACAGAAACACAACAGGTCTTTCACTCATCTTGTTGGGATACACACTGCTTTAAGTTTGTGACAGTGCTGTGTTACACTGCTTTGAGTTTGTCACACTGATCTGCCACACTGCTGTGTCACACTGCTCTGTCACACCACTCTAACACTCTACTCTGTCACACTGCTCTAGCCACACTGTTTCACAACACAGCACTTACTTTGTTGCATTTTTGGTGGTATCTTCCTGAACCTCCTCTTCTTCGTCATCGTCACTTGAATCGGCGACTATATTCTGGATGGTGGCACTCTGACCAACTTTCAACCTCTGTTGAAAAATCACAGAGACCATGATGAGTAAAAACTGTTTGATGAGCTTGAGCATATACTGAATTGAGATGGAAGACACTGTTATATGAACAGAAAGCCAGATGCCCTGGCTTTACTGCAAAGTCTTACAATTAAAACATAGATTAAATTAGGTAGCTCCCTATGTAAGAGGTAAAATAAATATAGACTAGATAGTAACTCTTCCAAAAACGTCATTTCCGTTCCACTTTTTTTTTTTTTTTTTTGTTTACTTTTTCATCCAACCAGCACAGCTTTGTTAGAAATGTGACAAATCCTCTGTCAGACTAAACTGTTCTCCTACTTGTTATTAGCCAGTAAATCCAAATAAATTGGTGGGGCTAATTTGATCCATTAGATTATGCGATCTTAGCAGTCAAGTGATTCTGCTTAATTTTGTATGTAATTTTATATAATTATGTAATTAATATTATGTAATTTTGCATCACATGCAGGTTTGCTGCCACTGCTAAACAGGCATAAAGTATAATTTGATTTCTGAGAATGTGATATGTTTTTATTCGAGCCGATACTGTGCTCTGAAAAAGGAAGTTGCTGCAAAAGGAATTGTTAAAATTTACAATCCTTGACTATGTTACATTGAGTCACAAATTAAGCTCAAAATATAGCTCATTGTGTTTAAATACATTATGGTGTGGCACCATCCTAATTGTCTGATAATCTAACTTTTCAGGCCAATAGTCGCTACGCTTTGATTTCTGGCAATTCGCTGTTTGCAGAACTTATTTGAAAACCTACAGTGATAGTGCCTTTAAGTCAGTGGGCTCAAGCTCTGGAATTGTCTGCCCTTCTGTATTACAGTAGTTCTGCTTTCTTGCACAGTCATGTTTAGAGCCACATTTTTTTTCAAGCTGGCTTTCCTTGAGGGTGTGGCAGTGCTACTGAAAACTTTGTAGAGGTCAGCACTCTGCAAGTTTATTAATTTATTACCATGCATGTCATCACGGTTTGTATAAAAATGATCTCAATACATGAGGAAACTTTGCTCAAACAACATTTTCATTTTTTTAGACTAGTCTATGGTTACAGTTTCTAAACACCTCTGGCAGACTTGTTTTTCAACTTTTCAATTACTGAAAATGCAGTCAGCAAGTAGACTTAGTACATCTGGCTTATGATTAAAAGCACAAACGATTACCAAGCATCATTTTCACAACTGTATTTAAGATTCATGCAAAAAGTGAGCCAAGTTAGGGGGCAGTTACTTTAAGCAGACCAAGAGTGCAACAAGGAATGTAAAGAACAGAAGTTATCAATGTTTAATACAACTATGTTGGTGTTTATTATATAAGCGTTTTGCAAATCTTTGTTTTCATTTTTGAAGAATGTATTCTAATTCCATTCAAATAAAGTTTAAGAGGGTCCAGCACTGCCTCATACATCTTGTACTATTGGAAACTACGACACAAGATATGGACCTTAAGATCACTGACTTTTATAATGGCATAAGCTACAGGTTAATGTAACATCATTACCTCTCTCTCCAAATCCGGATCAGTAGATTCCACCGGTTGTTTGGAATCAGAGAAATCCAAAGAGGCAGTGTCCCGGGGATTCCCATTAAGCCCCCAATCACGCTGCAGTTTCCCCTTCTTGGCCGGTGGCTTCCTGTCAAAATATACCCACGATATCTAAATTTCTCATAGTTCCAACTTACATAAACACACATTTTCAAAGATAAGAAACCACATGGGTGCACCAAGATAATGCTAAATATACGTGCAAGGCACCTTCACCAAAACTTCACACAAAAAGCCTTTATCGATATGTTCACTGGAATTTAAGAATTTGATAAGCCCTTGGATACACAGAATGTTCGAGAATGCTAGGTCAGTTACTTGAGACTCTGTTAGTCGTTGTTGCAGTGTGGTTAAAATTGCAAACCGTCTATTTCCTTCAGAGTTCATAGTAATGGCCGCAATATTTTGAAGACAGCATACTTTTTCTTTACTTTTATTTTTTGGGGGGAGGGATGGGGAACTCTTAAACAAGTTACCATCTTCAGTAAATTCAATGAAAACATTAACAGAAAAAATTTCTTGTAGTGTACATGTGCAACTATATACTTTTATAAATCTAGTAATGTCACATGCAGACCTGTCCAAGGATTATTTTTACAAGTACCTCACTGTCTCCTGACAGTTAGTTTAGAAGTCAACAGCAGCCCACGGTAAAATTTTAAAGAATTTTAAAACAGCTTCTCATTTCAAATCGTTGAAATTTGAAAATCTTTCTGTAAAGACAGCTCTGTGGTATAAAGTCTTCCAGTTGCTGAGTAATGTATGACTGATGAGGTGCAGGCATTACAGTACAGTATAAGTGTATATCTAGTTAAACGTACACAGGAACAGTGAACGGCAAGGACTTGTAACATTGGAGTGACCACGTCAACAACCCAAGGTGCCTGTTTCTAGTTCATTTGAAACTTTGGCAACTGAGAAAAAGTCAGAACTAACAGCTTTGCTGAAAATATTCAGATGAAGATTACAATTTTTATCATTTGTCGATACTGAATTCTACTTTCTTTCATTACTTTGAGACTGCTCTCCATGGTTAACTACTCCTCTTTGCCTTCTTCTCTGAAAAGCACTCTGTGGAAAAGTCCACATAGGAGTGGTGCTGTGTAAGTTCAATTTACTGCTATTGTGACATCGTTATTATCATTTTGAAAAATGCCAGGTTGCTTTTAATGGTCTCTAAGTTACCATTATCAGTATCAACTATTGAACACTAAAGCTGAACTCTCAATCCTCCATGCTTGCAAATCTTGATACACAAGACCTTTCTCCACTCAACAAAGAAAAACCCTACCATTCAGGGTCTGAGGAGGTGGAGCAAAACCTTTTTTAAGTATGACATGCCCCAAAGATTTTAAAAGATATTAAAAATTTTCCATTTCTGAAAAAAAAGTTAGTGCATGCTTACTTGACTTCTTTCTTTTCTTTAGCCTTAGATCCCCTCTTCATCAGTTTCATCAAGTTTTGTTGTCTCGTTTCTTCATCAAGAAACCCCTCGTCGTTGGCAGCTTTGGCATCCCCGTCCTCCACGGTGTCACTGCCAACACCGTTAACGGCCTCTTGGGCGGCAACGCCATTGGTGACCCCTTGGTTTTTACCACCTTTGTTCTTCTTTTTCTTCTTCTTGGTAGTTCCATCTGCACCACCTGATTCAAAAAGGGATAATGAGAAAGAACAAGAGTGAAGTGGACAATTTCACTTGCCTTAGTCTGCTTCAGGTTGCTGAAGCTAATGTGCCAGCTGATCAAGTTTCAGACCATTACAGCTCCATATCTTTGGCATCTTTTTAACTAACAATGTCCCATTTCTGTGAAATATTTATGATTCACATCCTGTGAGTGACATTAGAAAAGGCTGAGCCTTCAAACAAGTGTGATGCAATGGAAGACCGGCAAACTATTTCTTGTTTCACTAATGGGCATATTCCGATTGTACATCATGAAAACAAGATACCTTATTTACAATGGTAGGAAACTGGGAATAAAGTACACAATCAAATACAATTTTGTTCCCTTCTGTTCAACCTTAAGAGTGATTTGATAGAATTTTCTTATTAAAGCCATTAAGATTGTACAACATCTTCTGGTATGGAACAATTCATTTTCAACATCATTCTGTTTGCTCTTTGAGTAATCTGCACTAAACTGGTTGCTCCAAACAACATTTACAGGTTCAAATTTTTACAAAACTAGTGATTCATAGATATGAAAAAATACTGTTTATCCCAAATTTTTGAGAAGACGGTTCCTCGGGGGCAGATCATTTTCCAATGGCTCACTCCGTAACAGCACTGCTGCAAGTTGTAAGTCAATAATATACAAATAATGAATGTTTATGAGTGCAATAGTCTGAATAATTTTCATGAGTTGAAAGATTGAACGTACTATTCAACGAGGC
>VJOZ01002109.1:0-10274 GCA_009801055.1 Stichopus horrens | reverse complement strand
TGGTAACTGAACGGGAATTTCATCAAAATGCCTAGATTATGGCCCCTTTAACACATTAAAAATAAATTTGGGTCTGGACTATTCTTTTAAAGGAAAATAGGGCGTTTGTTTAAGAGAAAACATCCATATTTTTGAAAGCAATGTTTGTGGATGTAGAATTCGAAATAAGGAAGGACAGATGACTTCTTTTCAAGAAATATAGCTCCTCACAGATAGAAATTCATGCAGTTATTTGTTACTCAACACTAATTTGTTCACCCAGGCCAGACTTTTCAAAATTCAAATGATGCACCTTTCAGATACTCATCACATGCATAATGTTGTGAGAAGATGAAGCTTTGGTAGATGTTTACTGATGAGACTGAATGGTTCAACAATGATCTTTTGCATGTCATGTCAGTGTATTCTAAACGCCCTACTTCCCTTTAAAGTCAAGTTACGTTACTGGACATTTTGATACACCTTTTTGCTTGCAAGAGGAGGTAAATTCAAGTCATAAGAATAATAATAAATACAGCTAATATTAATTTTGTGTTTAGTTGGACTGCCTTGCCTGAAAGCTTTTGTCAACGCTATGTGCTACCCCGATATGGCATTGTGCATTTTACTTGGAAGTACCACCTGGAAGACCAGATTAATCATTGATTCAGGATAGTCACTTTAACTTAAAAAAAAAAAACATAAAAGCTTCATATGCTGTAAGTTTATTTTATTCAACCATTGTAATTTTTTCATTTTTAAAGCGAATATGGCTCACTCATTGCAAAGTATTGAAATTTTGGCATTTCAGCATAATTAATGAACTAGAAGTTTAGAATTACCAAAATAGGTGACCAAAATGTCTTTGATGATGCTTTCAGTAAAATTTGCACGAGAACAGACATTCTCTTTGTTTAAAATCATTCTCAAATGTGGTAATTAAATACATGACTTTGGTAGTGATTGACTCAAGATCCTTTCACAGACCTTGCATTGTGTACTGACACCTTTCATCTCAAAATTTCTTAATTCCTACTGATTAACAGTACCAAATATGAAAATGAGAAAAATACATCACAAAATATTGCTGCAAACTTTGATCCATTTTAGTATTTAACGTTTTCATGTGTTTGTGGCTATGATGTTTATTAAGCGATTGCCCCGGGAAGCATGATTTCCCATCAGTGTTGTAATTATATTACTCTTCTGAACTGGCTCTCATTTTTTAGTCATATCTTTCAGTTAATGTTTGTAGTATCCTTGACATAGTGTAGTGCGGTGTCTGTCAAGGCTCATGATGTACTCTAATATTGGAGGCTGGATATACACCAATAATATTGAAACTGATTATTTTTTTGCCAAAGAAAAAAAAAGTAACCATGGTGTATGAGGTTGCTCAATGGATTAGTTAGTATCTATGCATAGATTGGTATGTTGGTATTGTTTGCATTTAAAAGACAGTATTTCCCTTTAAGTTGTGTACTGCAAACCCATTTCAGAAGAACTTCAGGAATGTGGGGGGATCAAAGAAGTACACTGTTTGAGATAGATTGGACCGTAGCCTTCTTGAATGGTACATTTTGGCTTGGATCAGTGCCACTTATGACTTATCACAAATGGGGTCAGACTGCCCTTTTTCTCAGGTAAACACCATTTTGGCATACCTCGTCTCCTCATTTGTCCCTTTACAGTCTAGTTCACAGGTGTGCCTGCTCTTGAGATTGCATGTATCTGGATGTTGTGAAGATGGTGGCAGTAGAGGCTGTTCCTGTTCCATGGCAGTAGAGGCTGTTCCTGTTCCATGGTGCTCCTTGCCCAGTCTTGTTTAAACCATGCATTGATGTGGGAGCTCTGCCCCCCCCACACCGTTCTCCTTTAAACAAACGCATGACTTAATGTGAATGCCAATTTCGTTAGTGGTGGAATGTGTATTGTAAGTTAGTGATAATTTGTATCCATCATTTGTTTGAGGGCATCTTTTAACTGATAAATAAACAGCTTCCTCTTTTGACTGGCCTCATTGTACAATGATTCCCAGCGCAGTGAATATCCGTCCAGTGTAAACCAGCACAGCATGTACCGAAGGTGGTTGTAGGAAAGAGACTGTTCCAAGAGGTGTAATGTTAACGTGACCTATATATCCCTCACAACATGTTTGTCTGCCAGTGTCACTTAGTTTGGTTACCAAGTGTGGATTAAAGTGAAGTTTATTTCCATGTACATATACATTCAGTATGAAACAGGAGGATGTCACACAGTCGTTGGATAGTATCTTGTTTTTAAATATCTGGCAAGGATGTAGTTTGATTCCTGTTTGGAAATTAGTCAGCATAGTTGACTGTAATATTTGAACCTGGATACAGAGCTCTTTGGTGTCAGTGTCACTGTACTGTACCCTTCATTGTGATATATTTCACGTGTAGTGAATGGGAACACACTGTACGTAACTTGCCTACTCTGGCATGTTCAAATGCTTCATGTTCTTTCCTATCTGCTTGATGTCCTCATGTATTGCATGACCTGTTTGAGTCTCTGGATATCTCTGTCTTGAAAAACTTGAAAAATTGTAAGTACTGTGTCTTGGTTTGCATTTATTTTTACTGGATGAAATATTGCATGCACATGTTCTCAAAATGGCAAGTTGCATATCATTCATTGCTGTACTAGAAACACTGTTTTTTTTCAGTATGTTAATGTTTACATGAAACAGAAGGAAGGAGGGGGGGCTATGTTAACTCTTTGCTTTATCTTTTTAAGGAATGGAAAGAGAAAGTAAAAAATTTTGCATTGAGGGGACTGTAGAGGTGTGATGTGTCAATTGTTTACACAAAAACAGAAAGTAACTTGTGGGGTCTTTTGATGGGGTATGCTGCATGTTGCAATGGGTTTTCTACATAATGTAACACAAAGTGTACTGTATATATGTCGCACTGTGTGTATTTAAGTTTACAATAGGAGGCCAAACAAAAACTCAAATCAATTGGCATTACTGTACATCCCTAAACTTTTTTCAACAGCTTTGAACAGTTTAGAGTGTTTCATCGTGTTCTCAAAGAACAAGCAAAGTTTAGTCAACAAGCATGGGCAAAACCCCCCCAAAACAGGTTGGAAATTTTTCATTTAACTCTGTGCAAGTAGCAATGTGCAGCAAGTTGCCACACTGAAGATAAAATTTTGAGCTAATACTGTTGAAGAACAGAGTTTACTTTCAAAAGAAGCCTGTTGCAATCAGTTTAATACATACTGCAGTGAGTGGTGTGGTACATACATGTGATCAGTGGCAAAAGGCAAGGCAATGAAATGTTAAAAGTGGGAATTTCAGTGTGACAACTTGCATTATTGGAATGCAATAATTAACTCATGAGTAGCATAGATCACTTAAATAACTGCAGCAAAACTTTTTTGTTTGATAATGCTGTGAAACTGGTCATGAAACAAGTCACCAAGTTTAGCAGAAGATATTGCAAATGTTATTAAGATAGCTGATATTATGCACTCATCAGTAACTACTTTACAGTACAGGTGGGACATTGTTAGCTTGCGTGGATTAAAAGTATCCAACAGTTCTCACACTTGGGGTAGATGAAGCCGTGTACTGTCAGCACCGTTCTTGAAAATATGTCAAGGTCTAATTGACGTAGAAACTGGGCAAATTTAGTGAAATTATTTGTCACATTATATGGTGTTACTACTGAGACCTTTCAGAGACTTCTCCAGTATTGGATGTTTTTAATGTACAAAGAACACTTGAACAATCACTTGTATTTATCAGCCATGTGCAGCACACCTAAAGGAAGCAGTTTCCATTTCAAGCCCTAAAAGGGTGTGTGCTCTGCAGCTAGGAAAGAGCTGGTGCCATTCAGAAGTCGGGAATCCGTTGGAATTTTGTTCATGTCTGTTGCCATTTTAGAGATATGACTTTTCAAAGTGTGAATTTGCAAAACAGATGACATGGAGTGTTGCAGAATGTCACCATTTGTTTTGTTTACCCTTTACATGTTGTCTCTTATTTACTTACTTACTGGGTCTCACGTTTGTCAGTGACATCGATATTTTTGAAGAAGAAAATATATGCTTGCCAAATAAAAAGCCCCATGCACAAAACGTTCTCCGAATTCCTGGAAAAAAAAAGTGTAAGACATATCATAGGAGTCCATCAATTGATGTCACAAATTTGCATACTGCCAATGTTTATTCATGATCCAGCCGTGGGACAAGAATTTGCTTGTAAAAGTGTCAATATTTGAAGGAATTTGTGATGGAATTTGTGGCTGTTTTCAACTTTTTCAATGATTGATACACCCAGTGCTTCAGAATGTCATTTTCATGTCACATGACCATTGAATGTGACCAGGTCTTTGTTTGGGAGAAGAGTGTATGTATTTCAAGCTTTTTTGGCACAACATCAAGGGCATTTTTATATTGCAATGTGTGTGAAATTTAATAGTACTATATCTGATAATAATTACGTTGAATGTTAAACAAGAGCACCATGGCTTTGTTATGATATAGATCACCCTTTGTCCTTCACAATAGAGTTTTCCCTGTATGCAGCAGTCCTTGGCAGGGACATGATCCGACTAGGGTGATTGTTTTGACAGCTTATTCGATGCAGCTGAGGGCGTATATGGAATGACTCAGTGGTATCATGTCACAACATGCATGGAATAGTGACACCATACTCTTAATCAAAGACCAAGAAAATGTAATGGATATACACTTAGAACCTTAGACTTGAAAAAACAAATTGTGAACTGTGATCACAGAACATCACACCCTGTCATATTTGTTTTCCTATCAATATGGCTGTCCCTCCCAGTGACACTTTTCCATGGAGAGAGAAAGGAGCCAGGGAACTTCTATAACTGACTGGAACAATTCGTCAGAGTGCAAAGTTCACATCTGAATTGATTCTAATATCCTCTTGATGTGAGGATGAGGAAAAATGGGTATAATTTACAACATTAGGCCATAGCACATCGTTAAGTTCAGATTATAAGTGGTAAGTTTGTGAAGAGTCCGAATGAGAAGTCTGCCGGGCAAGGGCAGGGGAAGGGAGAAAGGAAGTAGGGGGTGAAGGAGTTGGAGAAAAGTTCAAGAGGTTAAATTGATGAAGAAGAAGGAGGAGGAGACTTGGATAGGGAGAAAAGAAGGCTAATATGTGTGTAATTGGAAGTTCCAGGGAATAAATTGACATTGCTAACCCCCAAAAAGTATGGGTTAGTGGCACAGTGCAGACATTGGTAATATGACAACTCAGTTGGCTAAATCTCCTGTTTTGAAAAATTCCATAAATCTGCTTTGTGTTTGTCCTTTGTTAACAGGAATTAACCTCTATTGGGCTTCTGGAGGCTCTGGATCCCTCTAGCGCTGGTTACATCGACTTTCAAGCCTTTTGCCAAGGCGTCCGGGCCATACTCACGACAAGAAAAGGTACATGTTTATTGCAAAAATGATACTTGGAAGTTGGACAGGTCACCTACTAATACATTGTTACTTGGCCATGTTCACAAATTCCTGGGGAAGGTATTTTTGTTTGTAACATGACCATACTGGTCACAGGGAAAGATGTTGATATTGCTAGTACTGTGGTAATGACAAGAAGTTGTGTTCAAGTCATCAACTTCTTTAAATCATTAATGCTGACAAATTAGTAATCTGCATAAAAGTTGATGCTTTGGGCTTCAGTTTTGCAACTGATTAGTTAGACACATTGTGAAATTTATTGATTGTGTTTATGGTTAAAAGATTTGTGAAAATAATGTTTCTAAAACATGAATGAAATATTAAATGATTTTCAGTTGGATGTCACAATGCGATGTTGTGTATATCATTTATCTTTCTGTCAAGGATTTTATAAATTGCATAAAAGTGAGAATACAGGTTTTTTATTGTGTGCATTCATAGTACCAAAGCAGTACTTTTGAACAAGTAATTCCCACTTATCACTGGCCTTTCATCATTTATGTTAAATGTTTGCCCTGAACATCGAGGGGGACATTGTGAAAAGTAAAAGTATATGGTCAAGTAGAAAAAAATGTTAAACAAGGAATGTTGAAACATTCTTTTACTTTCAGTGTGTTATTACTAACCTTTGTCTAGTGGCACAGTAGTTCAGTACATTGTTTGTCATATGGTTGTTGCAGTCTCTCCTGTGAATGTAATCTGCTGTGCTGGCTGCTTTCTGGCTTTGCTTACAATTTCAATGACACTATCAAGTTCAGCTTGTTTGTCTTTAAGAGAAAGTGAGATTGGTAGAGACCATGTGAGAATGAACTACAGGTCATGTGACTGGGTTAAAGGTGACAGATTTTGTTAGGAAAAGTTCACCTCATGCAGAGAAGAGTAGTCAGGTTATAGTCAGAGGTGAAAGTAATTTGAACTGCAGCTCATTCTAATGGATGGTTTATTTGTTAAACTTGACATCTTGAAGTTTATGTCAGTTTCCAGGGGCCAGTGTGTAAGAGAGCATTTTCCAAAACAAGTGTAGAAAAGCATTGACAATAACAACCCTTACTGTACTTCATATGTATCCAGTAACAAGGTATATTGTACTACTATGTTACTGTCGGCTCAGTATACACATGTTTTGTACAGACCCTCTTTTGACAGAGTCCATAATCTAAATTTAAAACCATGTCATTGCAAGCTGTCAACTTTGTCCATGACAACATCTGAAAAATAAAGGTTTTCTGATTAGTTAAAACATCAGAAATCAATGTAAAGCTTAAGGTGATTGCATGCATAGGAAAAAGTAAAAACAAAATTCTTTGTCTAAAAGTTTGGTCAGGTTTCTGATCACACCATTCAGACAATTTGAAAAAATGAATTAGTTTCAGGTGGTCAATTCTGCCATATGATTTCAAATTCTTCTAACATAGCGACAAAAACTGCGAAATATGATAATGCGGTAGTTGACAGTTTTCATTCAAATCAGCTGTGTGCTTCTTTGAACAAGCCAATGGGAACTATACTAGTGTTGAATATTCAATCATTCAAAACAACTCAGGATCACTGAAGCTGCAATGATGTGATCAGTTTGAAGGTTATGTAAACTTATTCAGTGCTTCCTCTCACCAAATACAGCAATTGTTCGGTATAGGTGATCCAATGTCATCATTGACTCACATGCTGATAAAAATTTGGATTATTGATGAATATCTAGGAGAGTACTAAAAAAAGTCATTAATTCACATCACTTACTTTTTTTTTTTCACCTGATGCATATATGTCAATGGTTTATGAACCATAGGATTATTTCACAATCAAACTCAAATTACTAGTAAAACATCTTGGATTATAATTAGCTATAAAGCTGGATAATTGTTGGCCTGAACTTCTGTAGATACCTTTGATAGTCCAATGGTGCTAACTGATAATTTTTTTCATCGAATTCACTTTAGCAAACCTGCATTCTCGGCAATACAGCAGTTTTGCCAATTGATAATCTACGGTAGGATTTTATTCATTAATCCCAGTGTTGTCAGGTGTATTTCATGCACAATTGATATATTTTGTGGGTAACTGGTTTCTTAATCCTTGATGAAGGTAGATTAAAGGCACAAATTCTGTGAAACGTAGGGCAGAAGGATATTTTCTTGCTGTATACAAATGAAGTGCATGCCAGAAGCGAGCAAAAACCTTGAAAAAATCTCCCAAAACCAACCCAAAAGTGCTTCTTCCCAACTGTGGTCTTTGATGGATTAATGTTTCACTGTTTCACTTTTGTAGCAGCGCCTGCTTCATCCATCTCCGTACCAACCTCCATTTCTTTCTCCTTCAATGTTGATGAAATCCCATCCCAGTCAACTAACTCAGATGACGACACACACAGCAACGGGGTAAGTCCATCTTCAGTGATCACTAATACTGCATCAGTGGTTCGCATGCATTCTGTGAGATGGTGTCATTGACATGCCTCCAAATGTATACATGTCAAATTAGAACTTAACATACCAATGCTCAGTTGGGCTTGCATGTCACAGTGGAATTGGATGTGGGATTTTTTTAACATGACCATTATCGAAGTGTGATTGCATGTCAAATACCACAGTGTGCATCATTCTGTATACGACATAGCAATTTCCAGACCAGGTCTCAAAGTGTCTGCTTCTCAAAATTGTTCAACCTCAGGATATATGTGCTTCCAGTGAAGGGGTGGCAAGTGTCTGACACTGGGCACCCACTGCAATTACCACCAGCACACATTTTAGCACAAAAAGTTTACTATAGTTCAGATCATTTGCAGCTGGTTTGAGTCTCAGGCACTCTGCACAAAATTCAAAGTACTGTAAGAAATCAATTTTGCTTGCATGCATTTTGCTTGCCTGCAGCTCTAGGTTCAAGTAAGACTAACATGAAATGCCACCTTAAATGTTTGCAATTACAAAGTTTTGTGGGCTCTGACCCCTGCGGACTCCAACATGGCCCACTGGTGACACCTGCGGCTTATGTGTGACTGTGACATTGTCTCAGATAGTCAACTGTATTCTATCCCCTGTATCTATCCAGCCATCATGACCCGATTGAAGCTGGTAGTCACACATACTATACAGATGCTTAAAATAGTGCACACCTGAAAGGTACTGTACGTGTTCACACAGATATCACGCTCTGTGATCTTGATCATTGAACATTAAGGGGAAAAAAAGCTCCTCCGTACAGTAGGTCAGTACCATTGTTGTCTTTTTGGGTGATGTAATTCTTCGACAAATTTAACAAAGTTTGATTAATTCAAATTGATTTACAGACATGTGCTTATCGGTTTCACCATGCTTTCACAAGTACCATGAACATACTGCAGCTACATCCATCGACTCTGATCATCTGACCCACAATCCTTTGCATCATTGGTATTTTAGCATGTTTCATACGTGGAAAATGTGGTCAATTCACTCCCGTACTGTTCAAAGCATTTAAGAAAACAACAGGTTCAGGTCGTGGTCACATGATTGCGGGTTTTTGTTTTTTTATCTGTTTTGAAAAACAGGAGATTTTGAGAACATTAGGATATTATAATGAAAGTTTGGATTGAGGTTAGGTCTATCAGTCAGTCACAAATATGATGGAGTTGGTGTCTTGACCTTTGTTTTACTTCTGATGCTAAATTCACACTTGTAGCTTGGTTTTGAGCCACTAAATTTGTGAATTGATTGAAATGTTCATGACTGATACCAAAAAGTTTCTACAGATAGATGAAGGATAGATAGTACAGAGTCATCACCATTTTGTTATGAAACCAGAATGACAAATTTTGTGCTCACCTCTTGCGTAATTTCGGAGGAAAACAAAACTAAAGGGTAGCCAAATGTTGTTAACCATTTGCAGTCAAGAGTCTGTCAATTGGCATTACCTGTAAAGTTTGCTTAAAGAGAAATAGTTCATTTAGAATGGCATACACAGATAGCTTTAATCATTGTTAAACCATTCAGTCTCATCAATAAACATCTGCAAAAGTTTTGTCTCTTCAAAACATCATGCATGTAGTGAATAACAGAAGATGCATCCTTTGAATTTTGGAAGATTTGGTGAAAGAGTATTGTTGTGAAACAAATATCTGAATTTCTATCTGTGAGAAACTCGTTTCTTGAAAATAAAAGGCACTGTCCATTCTTATTGCAAATAAACTGTCATTTTGTGCCCACAAATATTGATTTTAAAATGTGGTTGTTTCCTGTAAAACAACTGCCTTTTTCCGTAACTTTGTTAACTTCTAGGCAACATTAACAAGTAGCCCACTCGCTCTAATTTCCCTACTTTATAAATTGTTATCACATATTGCTCGAGAAATTTGAAAGGAAGTTAGAGAGAAGCAGTCAAGCTTGAAAGCTTCCACATTACTAGAGCAGAGCCTTTGACACAAAGCCGTTTTTGAGAGAATGGCATATAGGTATGACGGCATGGTATCCATGCCTTCCAGTTGTTTCGTTCCCATAGCAACGGTACACTATTTCATCTGCAGACAGATTAAACGCTAGAAGTACTTTCCGGTGTGGAGAAGTGTGTGGTAAGTTATATCAGAAAGCTGTGGTCCAAAGCAATCATGCAACACAAATTTTTGACAATGTTTTTATAGAGTCAAGTTGATTATCATTAATATTTAAAGTGCATGGTTGGCCTTTTTTGTTTGTTTGTTAAACTGCACTTAGAGGTGTCTTCTAAACAGAATTAAAGTTTCATTCTAGAACTCCACAGTACAAACTCAATGAGCCAGAATGGAAAACAAGTGTTTACTGGATGTTGAATCCACCGATTTCCCGCTGACATTTTTTGGCACTATGGTTCATAGGGTGTGT
>VJOZ01002101.1:0-11368 GCA_009801055.1 Stichopus horrens | reverse complement strand
TACCATGTACTCCAGATTGAGACTTGAGTTTCTTTACGCCATGTTTCCAGCGCCCTCACACTTCCTTACAGAACCAGTGCTTGGTCATTTAGAGCCTGTTTGTATTCCACAGTGCTCCCTGTATGTGCTTTACGTGTAAGCGTACAGCTAGCCACCTTGTTTCACGTTTCCACACTTCCGCTCGAGGATATTGAGGGTTTCACCTTAAAGGGATATAATATTTCATAGCTGTTTCACAACATTTTTATGACCATTCCATTACCAAATTTGCCTAATACCCATACAAGAATTTGATCAGTGAATAATGGTGGGATAACTGTATCATGAAGTAAATTATTTTAACTCTTAAAAATGTAGCAGTCTGTTCTAAATTTCATGACTTGCAATGACTTCTCTGTCTGGAAAGTTAAAATAACATTTGATCACTTGTCCATGACTTTTCCATTGAGGCCATGGAAAGCCTGTTTACAGTTTCTCATTGGACCATTAGCCAAAGTTGGCACAAAAGTTTGGTGATTGAAAGATCTAGATTAAGAAGTCAGCTTGGAACTGCTTAAAACAAAGTGTCACAAGTATATACTTTGGGGGCCATTACCAGGGACCTTAATTTTGATATTTTGTGCTGCTGCAAGTGATCGGTTGTGTGCAGATCTGAAACTGCAGGTCCAATTGCCCATTCTTTACTTGGATCAAAGAGAAATGCAAGCAGATCTGGATGACACGTTGGGAAAATGACATAGGCCTATGTGACCACTTTCCATACTTTTTATGCTGGTGAACAATTTTATTAGTGCACATTATTAACAGATTTACAATTTTTGCATGCAGTTAAATATTAATTTTGAAGAACTAAGTGAATTTGAAGAACTAATTTTGCAGAACTATGTGAACGATAAATCTTTGTTAAATTTGAAACAGGAAATTGTATGGTCTTTGTGTATCTTACCCAGGATACAATGGGATCTTGGCAGAAGTGTGTGTCGGCTTGTCAAGCGTCCCTGAAGGAGGGACAGTGCGTGGTTGTCGACAACACCAATCCTGATGTCGAATCAAGGAAGAGGTATTCAATTTGCACGGTCTGTCAATTTCTGCTCAGGCCCCGAAAGTTTTCCGAAATGTGAAATTAAGAAGGAAAATCGTTGAAGGAAGGTAAACACACAATTGCATGATGCAGAGGGTGCAAAGCGGCCTCAGTGTGGGCCAGCTTGGGATGAGAGGCGGTTGAAATGATTGCACAGACTTCAATAGTTGGGGGATACATCCACAGCGCCACTGATATCAAGTTACACAGAATAGTTTCAATGGCTGTGGCTCAAACAAGTGTTGCAGATGCTAAAACCTTACAAATAAACTTTTTGGTTCAAACATCAGCATTTTCCAAAAGCTTTTTTTTTTGTTTCCTGCCCTATTTGTTTTTTTTTTTGGTGATTATGAATTGTAGAAACAGCATCCCAGAACAGTAACTTTATATTGTTGTGCATCCTTTAATTTTATATTTATAACTTTAAATTATCTTTAGATTGATATGCATCCATCTTTTCAGGTATATCGACTGCGCCAAAAGCGCCGATATGCCTTGCAGGTGTTTTAACTTTAACATGACCCAGGAGCAAGCCCATCATAATTAAAAGGTCGGTGTGAGTTGAAGGAAGGACGATACTTATTAACCTTCCCATATCATCCACAACATGAATAACATTATTTATAGATCCATGAAAAATGCATGTTTCCATCCTTCTTGTCAGTAAATATTGTGTGTCTAAAAAGCATGAAGTACAAACAAACTCAGTTGTGTAAGATTCCATCAATGAAGATATTCAAACATTGATTTGGAGTGATTCAATGTTTATTGTAACTTTTTATTGTTAATTTTCGTACGTTTCAAAAACTCTGCTTTGCCAATAATCCGTTTACATGTATGCTGTCACATGAGACCATTTTTCAAATGTCTTTATCAAGTGAACTAAAAAGTTAAAAACCCCAGACAATTCCCAGCCCAGAGAATTTACACTTATATAACCCTCCCTGAATCATCTGAGGGGAATGTCTGTAGGACTTGTCTTCGGGTCGTTAGCTGGGTACACATTGGCACAACCCCCCCCCCTTCCCTCTCAATATAATCTTGTATTCATTAAACCTCCTCACTGAGGTATAATGGGGTTATACATAACGTAAAAATAACTGCTAATTTATTCCTCCTTTCGCTCATTCCACATATTGTTCCACACATTGATCCCATTGTTGTTCTTTTTTTTCCAGTTTCGATCCTTGACGCCGTCAGGGAAGAACCACGCCTCGATCCCCGACATTCATTCTTACAAGCACAAATTCGCCGAACCGAAACTGCAAGAAGGCTTCAAGGAAATCGTCAGAGTTAACTTCATCCCTTCATTCAATAATTACAAAGAGAAAATTCTCTACAAGGAGTTTCTGCTAGAGAAGTGATTAGTCGACAGACAATAGACCTTCTGACAGTTACTGTACCTGTATGCATGTTTGTCATCACTAATGGGCAGTCACCCTTGTATACAGTTTTACCGGATACAAGGTCAATACACGTACCTCCACTGGATCTGAAATCCAAATACATGGCTTCCTCTGACTTCCATATTCCAGGGCAATGCCAACTGTTTTTAATGTGCTATTAAAATATTGAATTACAAAGGACAGCTGAATGCAAATTCATGTACATACGACAGAAAGATTGCGAGCAGTGGACAATCATAATTGAAAACCTTGCTTTTCTATATCAAATTTATTCTTAAAAATGGAGGGGAATCGGGCAGTCTGCTAGACTCCTAGCACATCTTGGCTATCTTAGTGAAATCAGTACACTCTGACGGAAGAGCTGAACGTCTCAAAATGCACTACACAAAGTGAAAACACATGGAAACTTCATAAACATTTGTACTATGTTGCAGTAAGCAATACCTTATGGAGTATACTGTTTAAGCTTACGTACTACGCGAAAGCCATAAACTGAATATAACAAGATATAAAAGAGTTGAGTGTCACAAATGCAATTTTTTTTTGTCTCAGAGTTTTTATAGCATCTGAATTCACAGAAGCATTTTTAATTTAATAAGTTACGCAAGTTACATTATTTGAGAACCCGTACATGTAGCATCTAATGATGTCACCAAGTTGGACACTGCCTGGTTCAGTCATCTATGCTGACTCCAGATGCATCACGAAAACTTAAGCCCTGCCAGCAGGAAAATCTTACAAAACTGGTTCAAGATGCCAAATGACGAGAAGGGACATGAGGAAATACAATAGTAGTACCATATGCACTGACACACAGCTCAGTGAAGAAAGTCGGACAGAATTTCATATGTCGGACTGGCATCATCCTGATGGTTTGAACCGATGCTGAGGAAAAAACTTTGAATGACTGCACATAATCTTGATTGAATAGAATCCTGTCATGAAAGTAATAAAATGTGACTTGTCAACACTACGGTAGTTATACTCATTCTTTCTAGAACAGTTTTGTGTGCTTCACTAATGATTTTAGCAGGACTAGGCCAACAAAGACTACCAGACTAGAAAGTTTTACAGAGAAAACTTACCAAATGCACAGAAGCACTGATTAGATGCCAAAAACTATCAACTAACATACCCTCCCTTCTGGTTATTCAGGATTAAAATGGGCAACAATTTTTAATGACTGGTGGGATGGGGGCGGCAGGAGGACTTTCTTTATTTAGTCGCAATGATCACTGACAGCCAACAAAAAGTGAGCAATACTGGAGAAGGCAGTATTCAGTGAAATTTGATGTTCATGATTGGTGTGAAACAGCAAATTGTGACTCAACCTACAGTGAGAAATATTTTTATCAAATTAAACAAAAGTGATATTAGCACATTAAACTGGATGGAAAACTAGAGTGGTATGTAATAGCCTTCAAAACTCACACATGATGCAGGTATGCTAACTTTGAGCACCAAAATAAGTGAACCATGCTACATAGTGGAGATCAATAACTTTTATGTTATTTGTCTACTCTCGTTTAATCCAACATGTCCTACGACTGTTACGGTACAATGAGGTAGTGAGAGCGAAGAGGTAGATTTATTAAAATGAAGGAAATGTGAAAATGAGGTAACAGAAATATCTCATCAGCTTTGCCCTCCTTCATCCACTGATGCATGTAAAGCAGGTGTAGTTGCAATGGCACTTTTAGTAGGACAGTTTTTAAACAAAAGTAAAACAAAGACATCTCTCATTTTGTCAATCATACATTCCCACAACATTTAAATTATTCACCAGTAAATTTAAAGTAGCTTTGGTTTCTCTACTGATGAAAGTTATCTCTAAGTAGCATGTTTTTATAAAAAAATATGGATTTTTAAACAAGTCTCTACTTCATAGTGCAATGCATGCATGGCATGAAGGGAAATCTTTGATTTGATTTTAGCGATAAGAAAGGAACGTCCTTTGTAATCCTTTATAATCTCGATCAGTCTTTCAATAAAACACAACATAAAAAGGTTCACTGCAAGTGTTACATTTTCAGGATAAATATGCACACACAGACCATTCTAAAGCAAAAAAAGGTTGCACTAAAATTAAACTTTTAATGATCAACTGAAAAATGTTAAAAATATTCTCAAAAAAGTTAAATAAAAATGTACAATCTCGAGCCTGCTATATCATAAAGTTGCACAGTTGGGATGCATACATTCAACCCTGAGTAATGGCACATCTAGTCCTCTACATAAGCTAACTATGCACAATAAGTTCACTTTGCAGTTTACTTCCAACATCGATTTGGTCAAAGCAAAGGTACAACTTTTCTTTCGGCGAAGAATTCTCCCACTCCTTCTGACGATCCCAGAGGTTGCAACGCCAACCAGACCGGTGTGTCGGCACCTTCATCAATTGTCTTGGTTCCATTATAACTTGTCATGTCTGTAGCCACATAACCTGGACAAACCTGTTTTACATTGAAAGGTAAAGGAAAGAAAAATGGTCAATGATAAAGGAAACTGTTTGAGGATGGCCAAAGCCAGTTGTGATTTGACTTTAAGATGAAATCTTCTTACAGTAAATGGCAGTGTTCTCCATGGCCTTTTCCCCAAGCGAAAATCACCAACTCCTGTAATAGTATCTACGCCCTTAAAAATGAGTCTACCCCCCAGCCCACAAATGCTCCCCTCAGCCATACAAAAGTTGGCAATACTGTAGGACACTGCCATTTCAAACAAAGCGAGAAATTGTCTCTTAGGAACATCATTTTACATAGGCCTGCAATAGTTATCATCTCAATTATCATAAAGTTCTGGAGGTGAGGTTGAACCCCCCTGGATGAACTCTTTCCAATCATGTGCGATCTTCACACATACCTGTAACCAATACAAATACTTTTCTTGAATATCCGTGAAGTACACTGTAATGTCTATAAAAGCTAAATTTCTGGTGAAATGTACATATACACACACACATTAATTAGAAGAGCCAAAATAATAGCTTTTGGTGAACAGTCAGGTAATTGTCTTTGTTCACAAGTAATGATAAAAGTTACTGCGAGAGAATAACTGAGGTGCGTCTCGAAGATCCTCTCTAAGTCAACCAAAGTGAGTGTTCGGCTTATCTGTGGCGGGTTCAACGCATTAAGCATTTAATTAAACGTGATTGGTCACATCTCTAGTGATGTCAGTCTCTTCTTAACTACCTACAAGTGTCCCTGGTTTATGGTCATGCACTCTTTGCACTTAGCAACATGAAACAGGTCAGCAGCAAGTATGCACGTGCATATACCACTTTGATATCACAGTAGTATTGTTCATTGTACTACAGAACATTTAGCAATGTTTGCAGCAAGTTATCAAGAAGATTGAAAATGACGTCACATGATATTAAAAAGACAACCAATGATCACCTTTAAATGATACTTCATCTCCCTATGTATGGTAGCAGGTTTTTGTACAGCTTTACTTCAGAATTATATAACTGTCTATCATGATATCAAATATATCATATCAAGTTCATGATGAAACTATCCCTCTTAAAGTCTGTTACATGTTCATCCTCTGCTTGATTACACATTACCATCTCAGTATGAAAATAAGACACACTGCCCCTTGACATGTAAGAGAGTCCAAGAAGAAGTTTGTGCTCAATGGAGCATTTACTAATTCATTATTTCTGCATTGTGGACAGAATGAATGACAAAACACTGGAGGGGATAGGTCGGTGACAAGTTTTACATTTGATCATACCCTTCACTGCTTTTGATGATAATAGGTATTTATGTAGTTTTAAGAAGGACAGACACTGCATGTTATCACATCAAGTTTAAGTTACAGATGTCACCACAACTATGGCTTTGACACAAATTGTCTCCAGTTTTACCCCAGACAATATAATAATTAAGTGTCAGCTTCAGATCTGACTCAAGTATCTTTTTCATAGATGCTAGCTCATAATGGCAAGCTACTGTATATCAATATACGACGATATGTATATATTTATATATTATGCAGATTGACAAAGAACAAAGCTGCTCATAATCTGGTCATAGCTGACTGACGTATATGCATCTTTCAACTTTTAATGAAACAGGGACATGTCTGAGGGGGGGCCGGGTTCAGGAGGTTCGGATGAACCCCCACAAGATCTAAAGTTCCACTCAGTCTATGATGGTAGACCTACATTAGCAAAATATACAATGAGTTTTAATTTGTTGATCATAATTGTTTGGTAAAATGTTTCACTTGTGGTAAAATCACACCCTCCCCGCGTTGATCAAGAAAGTCAAACGACTGTGATTTCTTGACAATATTCATGAACAACACAGTACAACAAGTTCATACCAATTTTGAAATTCAAACAGCTTATCATTCTAGAGAAAGCATGCCTAGAGTAAGCTCTTCTGACCACTGTGTGTACTAAGCAGTTTTACATGTTTTCACAATTTGACCTCTGGTGACCTCAAATGAAATTTGACCTCCACCAAAGTCGACATATTCCACCAAATCAATAGGAATCATCTATTTACTATGACAAATCCACATGCTAGGTATGAAATTAGTCCAGACTATGCTTCTTGATTTACAGGATTTTCACAGTTTGACCTTTTCTGACCTCAAATGACCTCTAAAGAAAGGTGTCACATACACATATACAAAACATCATCGCATTGATTCATTTTGCCTTGGCAAGGAATCAAAAAGCTACATACGGGCCTGTAAAATGATGCATGTAATTAAACAGGTGACATGGTAGGTGAGAGATGGCACAGGAGGGTAGTAGATCACTCAAACCGATTAAAATCATACATATGAATATTTACATATTCATAAGAACAAACTTGCCGAATAAACATTAATGCCTGGTCTGCTTATGTCCTTCCGTATTTCCCGGCTTTGTATCCGGGACAAGGTACAAAGTCCCAGCTTGGACAGACCATAGTTGCTTCCAGGTGTGAAACCGCACCGCTCTGCTTCACCAGCAGCCACCAACCTAAAAGGAGATTAAAAAGGTAAAGTACGAACATAAACAGAGGCCATTTGGAGAGGGGAGGGGGAGACAGGGTCTGGCTAAAGAGTGTGGACATATCGAAGGTGAAGCAAAAGATGTTGAATGACTGCACCAGCTGGAGAGGTTGAAATACAAAGAGCTGTTGAATTTATTGCAGGGTTAATGAATCATACTGGAGACACTGCATGTGCTACTCCCATCTCAAACAGATGAGCACTTCTACACAAGAGAATTGGCAATTTAGGAATTAGGCAAAGGTCCATCTAGAATAATTGCATGGTTTATTTTTCTATGTGAAAAAAGGGTCTGGTTTCATGATTTCTTTGAAATTTATCACACCAAAAACTGATTTTACTAGAACTCTATCCCTGCAGGTTCAAGCACATAGTGAATATTGCTCACACAACAACCATCCTGTACGAAGAAAGTTGACATTTTGATGTGACTCATCACTTGATGTTGCTGGGTATGAGCATTAAACACAATAGGTTTCAGATATAATTGTATGGTTACTTGGAGGACAAATGAACCACTGCAGTGCACCTGAAAGAAACTATTACTTGACCAGGTTGCCCTTGGTCATATCGTTTTGGTAAATTTTATAAAACGTTGGTAAACATATTTTTGAAATGAAATGATAAACTTGTAAATCAACAAGATGGGAGACTGACATCATAGAAGAGAGAGATATGACACTGTAGTGCTATGGATGAAAAACTCATCACACAAAGAATAAAGTAGAGATCAACTGAAGGACAGTTGAATGAGACTTCTGATCTGGCCAAGTCCCACCACTGTCGGTAAAACAATAGGTCAGCAAAAGTTAGCAAATTCCATTTGGTGATGTTTGTCGATGTTCAGCACTCTTAAAATCTATTCCATGTTCAGCACTCTTAAAATCTATTAGGAATGCATCAGATATCTAGTCTGGCCAGATTTCTGTAAAATCCAGTTTTGGTTCCAGTCAGACTTCTTTCAAAGTCCGGGCAGAGATTTTCCAACATTTGATTTCAATTTGGCCGCAAAATACTGCGCATCTCCTTCTCAAGGTTCCATTTCTAGGTACAGAAAATAAGGTTTGGCAGCACATAACAGAACATAGAACTCCAAAGTTGCAAAGTAACTTGAGCTTAGGAGGTAAAATTAATCTTGTACCAAGTCCATGGGTCCAGTACATTGAGATGTTGTACTATGAAACATACGTAATCCTTAATAATTCTTGTTTTCTTAAGGAGGTGTACAAATTTGGTCCGGCCGGATTTATATGGCCTCATTTCGAATGAGATCCACCAAATCCGATTCTGGTCAGATCTTAAAGTTAAGATCCTTTTGCATCCCTAAAATATATTGCATCCAGGGATGTATTGATAAGTCAACCAGGTTAGGAATTAAGAAATGCCCCCTGAGGGCTTTTCTCCATTAAAAAAGGTATAAAGAACTACCTTGTGAAAGTGTTCACTCTGGCTCTTTTTCTAATACCTAAACACCTTTTTCTAATAATTTTGATTTGTGACAAAAGCACTCGAGAGACTGCATCATGTCCAAAATTGCGCACTCTTATCTTTCTAACCAAATTAATCACACCCTGCACTATGTATTATGAGTGTCTAATACTTATGACTTTTAGAAAAGATTAGAAAGTTTTGATCTCAGAACTTCGATTGAAATTAGCCTCTTTAGTTGCAACAAATCAACATAAAACATCAGTAAAACAAAACATAAAACATCAGTAAAACAAAGAGGTCTGTAAACATTCAGAACTTGGCAAAGCTTGAGTTACAAAAAGTTACATTCACCTAACGTTCAAAATTCCAATATCCCGATGTGCATGCACACACATGGCTCACAAGGTACACTTAAGGAATGTTTGGTCACGCTGAAAAAAAATTGTAATATTTGCAGTGGAAGTAAAAATATCACTAAGGAACATATTGAGATATCAGCCGATGTTGTGAGAAAACCGTTGGCGACAGGATTGGCAGAGAAAAAGCATGCACGCCGATTAACCCCTCATTGGAGAAGTCCTGAGTTCCCTTTCCTTCTGATGTCCACATTCACTTCATACACAGACTTGCCATGATTAAGATTACACAATATTATAGTAAAACACACAAAAGAGCTACTCACTCAATGAACCTATTAACAAGCCTGTTTGTGTCTTCACGGGTGGCAGCATTCTTGAATTCCATTCGGACTTCCTCGCTGACTCTCTTCAAAGCGCCCTTTGCTGTCATACTGGACACATTCACCACTCTGTAAAAATAAAATTGTACAATCCCTTGATACACTGTATGGGTAAGGTCAGGTCGATTTACAACATTCGGCAAAGACTTTTACAGCAGAATATTATGCGATTAATATATACTCTTCGAGGAAGCCTGAAATTTCCCAATCTGATTGAAGCCACGATATCATGCAAAGATGACAAAACTCGTTTCAGAACCACGGTACAACCACTTCTCTGCAAGTCCATAGGCTACCTGTAATGCTGGTACATCTAGTCTCTAGACTGGAGAAGTTACAGTAGCAAGAAATAAGCGAAAGCATACCTGGCATGGGAGCGTAAAATTGGTGACAGAAGGTCGAACATCCTGGCAGTACCGAAGTAGTTTACTTGGCAGGTGACCCTGGCTTGTTCTGCCTCTGGGGTTTTATCAGCAAACTTTTAAAATAAAACACAGGCATTAGTGGTCACTAATTACATTTGTGGATCCACAAGTCTCAACCTATGGTGTCTTACCTCTTCCTTACAACCGACAGATATTATCTACAGTGTTATTTATAAACGTGTAATTAGGTAGAGAGATTACATCATATATTCTGTTCCAACAAATAAACATAAACTTTTAGACAGGGCATGTACATGGGTATGCTAACATACATAACGAGGCCCTCACTCCATCCGTAGGTCCTGCAGAATTTATAAATACAGTAAAGACAAAAGAGAGACAGAAAACTTACACCATTACACACTCACAAAAATGTTGGTCTGCCCTTCCAAGAAATTTGATACTGTCTTTAATGTGGTCATTACAGTATTATCAAAACACGACATGTACCTGCATCCGAGTTTGCATAACAAAGGCCATGTTTAAACTTTGGACAGATATGGGTATTACTGAAGAAACTTCCCTTCTAGGCTGTAAATACCTGTACACCAACACTTACTTTTTAATGTTTAATGAAGTTATTTTTTACCCTTCGCTTTAAGCTGTAAATTTATCAAAAGTATGACAAAAAGAATTGAGTGGTATTTCTGAAAGATGTGCTGGTAAAACCTCCATAGAGGTTGTGATGCATGGCACACTGTACTGTATGTATATGATACATGTATTCATCAATTTGCTTCATAGCGAAGACGTTTTAATACAGTATACCACTACGGAATTGGCCAGTGACGGAAATTAATATTTCATAACTTTCTGAAATATAGTTCTCTCTTTATTGGTAACAAGAGCCCAAGGGCACTGTGGTTCCTTGTGTAGATGAACAGTGATGTAAATTATGAAGGAAAAGGAGCACTTTTGCACTATTTTTGCACAATAGTCTATACCGCCCATTTCTGATCATGAACCCCCACATCCTGAATGTCCCACAGTTATTCTATCTAGTGCTGATGTGACAGACATTCCACTCTTGTACCATAAAATCTGTAGAAAAGAATCTTATTTCAAGACTTTATAAAATGACATAATGAACCCCAGACATGATAAATACCCAAATGGAACCACTTCCATAGCACTAACGTAACCAACTATCAACAGTGCTACACATAATCTACAACATTAAGAGAAGAAGTGTTGTGCATGATTTTGTAAAATGGCCACAGGGACGTTCCACCAACAAATTTCTAATGCTCCAAAGGCACCACTACCATATTAG
>VJOZ01002082.1:6818-23712 GCA_009801055.1 Stichopus horrens | reverse complement strand
TCAATATTTCATGATTATCTTCTTTTTTTACGGTACTACCAATGTTTTCAATGTTTCATTTTCCTTGAATGCATTAATGAACCAAACAGAAATCAGTTATTACTGGTTACACCTATGTAACCAGTTCACCATGAAAGTTTGGATGGAGGAATGACTGATGCTACACTAAATTTCGGATTATTATTAATGGCAGGCAGATAAGTGACACATGAGTTTCACCCTACTCCTGAGGAGAGAAGGGGGGGCACTTATTAGAGAGTGTCATTTATTGGTATTAAAACAGCATATTGACAGGATTAAAACCACATCTGATAATCACCAAAAATATATAATTTGCAAGTAGTCAAGGCATGTTCTACAACATCACAAATTTTGAAAAGGTAAAGTTGTGAAAACTTTCCTTTGAGCAGTTGTATTGCAAACACTAAACATCCTAAAGGAACTGCTTCAACAGCAACATGTTTTGACTTGCAGTGAACCTATTCAAGTCCAGTATATACAGTACGATTGAATGTACACACAATGAAGTGCATCGTGTTCTTACACTTGAACGAAAAATAAAAATTTCTTCTATGCTTATAACGCTTACTAAAGATGACTGCACGTATTCTAAGCAGGAATGCAACAAGCACACCAGACTTTGAGTAACTTTTGCACAACACTTCTTCCAAAGATAGCATATTGTATACAGTGTATATAATAGGCTCAACATACACCAAACATATGAGGACTTCATGTCTTTGTATAAAAAATTTAGAAAGAAAAATCTGGTTTTTGCCAAATTTCATGTAATACCCACTGCAACAAATTTGCTGAAAAGGGTCACAGTGCTACATCTAATTTCAGTCATAGCAGCACATTTGATACTGGTAAGAAAGGGGGGGTTAGAGTAAAATTAACATGATACATCCTTTTAAACATCCATAGTCACAACTTCCCTGCAGGAAATATTTTCTGATGAAGTGTAATTGAAAAAGAGTAATAAGGGGATCAAGCCCAGCTATAAGACTACATGTTTACAAAGTAACTGTGAAAAGATTAGGAAACATTCCCCATGCATGACCAACTTCTATAAAGCATCTTTAAATTGTACTCAACTTTGTCAACCAGTAAAACCCTTGAAAACAGTATAATGGTGTGATATAGGTGACCAATACCAAGCAAAATGAAGATCCATTCACTGAAATTTGCAATATACACAGGACAAAAAAGTTATTATTAGTTGCAAAGAATCATAATATGACTTTCTAAATTGATAATGGCAATACCACAGTTGCTGAGGAGTCTGTCCCTGGTAACTTTTCCATTAAAGGAAACCAGAAAGATCAAATCCACCTGAGAGAAAATGCACATGACAAAAAACAAAAACAAAATACAGCTGAACATTCCACCCAGTAACATTTAAAGAATTCATCTTGTGCACATTTGGATCATCCTCTTGTTGCCATGTAAACAACATGATTTCTTTTCAAACACTGATGATGTCGATGCACTATTCTCCTGGTGCTTTTTCCTCCAGGAGGAAACTATCGAGGCAGTTGACTGGGTTGGATCAATCTCTGTCCACTCATGTGCATACCAATGCCGACATTCTGATGGATGCTGATACAGACCGCTCAGGGTAAGTGATTGGGGTAAACAAAAGGGTAAAGGCCGTGATTACACTGGCGAGATTCAACGTATGATTCAACTATCGACTAAACTAGTCAGTGCAATTTCAATTGATCATAAAAGCTGTTTGAAATAGAACTGCATTACATTTTCTTTAAATCTTGCTTGTCTGGAATAGGTGAATTGATTTCCAAGTTGATACTTCGACATAAATGTAAATGGCAAATTAAAATTGTGAAATTTTAGTTGAAAGTAGAATCACATGTTGAATCGTGCATATGCAACCAGACCTTATTGTTTGCAAGCAATATGTCGTCACAGACAATACAAGGGACAAAATCATTCTCTTTATCTTTTGTTAAAGTTCCTCATCTACCTCAAAAGTCTCTATCACAGAAGTTTACAAATGTGATGTTTGTATTAGTGCAAACTGTACTGAGCAATCCACTGTATGATATGAGAAACAAAGGTAACAATTTAGGCATGCAGGAATGCAGTGGTATGTGGAGCACAATCTTTGTATGATATCAAACCAGGCCAATGATCACTCTTGTTCACAATCATATGGTAATTGGTGGAATACATAGACCCTGTTTCAAAATGGGTTCTGATCCCAAACAAGTTCTGATCCTCCAACCTGCTAATCAGTGTTCAGCTTCTGACAATTCATATAGATAACACAAACCTAATGACCAAACCCAAAAGAAAGAAATGTAACAGAGGAGTTGCTGAATGCATGAACTCTGCGAGACATTGCTCTGTGTCCATGCTTCAAATTGAAACTCAATAGGAAAGTCTGATCCCTTTCTTGATCCTGGCTTATTGTAGAGTCTGAAACCCGAGTTTTTCTTTTCCATTTTAATCGAGGTCGATTGTAACAGTCACTGACATTCTTAGTGTCTAAAGTATCAACACTTGGAGTCCCTCACGTATACATGGATGGACACTTCAGGTTTCTTTTGTTCTTTTCACTGATTTCTTTTCTATTTATTCATAGGACCATCTCGTGGGAGGAGTTCATCATCGAGCAAGCTATCTACATCGTAGCAGCTAGACCTAACCAAGGGCCTGTCCACATCAACCAGGGACCACTGTTTATGAAGCTATAGCAAATTGTCAGAAAAACAAATTTATCAATACCGTACAACCTGGAGCAGTTTACTTAGGACTTATTCTTAGGATACACAGAAAGTTTAAAGAGAATATGTTCCCATTGACAGGATAGACCATCCTGTTAACTCCCAAAGTTTTCTTTGACAGGTAATAGTACACAATAGCAACCAATTTACCCTTTCTGAGAAAGCTATCATTTTTGCTGTTCCATACCACAGACTAGTACTCAGTTTGATCGCTGCTTCAGTCTGATGATAACCCTATAAACATTTTGCCGTGGGTATGACATCAGTTTTAAGATGGTGTCTACGTCGGTGTGACATCCACTGCATCAATGTTCGATGTTAGATCGGCGTCACCAAAGACAGCCACCTGACATCGTTTGGACCAAAATCTGATGGACCAAATTCCGACCGTCTAATGTCCATTTACGGTCTGTTTGATGTCGGCAAAAAGACTGCAATACTTTTTTACTTCCATCCAAAGCCATTTTCCAGTCAGAGCAAGGATGTTCCTCAGAACGACATCCATCTGACGTCAGATTTACCTCTGACAAATACCAGACCTTAATCCGACCAATTGGACCAAACCCCAGCATCCAACAGATTGTAACATGTGTACAGGGAAGACCTATGTTGCCCTTCTTCATGATTAGCCTTTAACAAAGATCATACTATTTGTGAAACATCAGGTGCACTTACTGTACACAAACTTTCAACTTCTAGGGAGTCAAAGTCATTTTCGGCTTTCATCATAAACACACGGCATAGAATGCTTGCCATTGGTAGTTTGTACAGTACATTCATGTAGGTTTTCACCAATGTTTGGCTATCCTAGACAATTCTTGTGTTATTGTGACAGCAGCTGTATGATTTGCAAGAATATTTAAATGTACATGCAAACAGAGTGAAAAAAAAAGCAGTAACTAAAGAACTTGTGGGGTCTTCTGTCAACAGAGTAAATTTTGCAGCACCAAACATAAGAGTTGCTCACAAATAGTAGAGTTTATGTAGGGAACAAAGAAATTCCAAACAACCCCTATATTTACATCTTCTCCAAGTCTATCCCCTCCACTTCCCCCACCCCTTCAACCCCATCTGTGTCTTTTCTGTTCATCAGAAGTTACTCGTATGCAGTAGCATGACCAACTTATTTTATTTATGACCTCTTGCTGACATTGATCACTCACCTGTAGCTTTCACACATCCCCTGATATGACTGAATTACAGCTCTCTAGATGCTATCAATTTTTGGTGTAAATATTACTATAATATATTGCTTTTGTAAACTATTGAATAAATGTATGTCTTGTATATCACAACATCTGTTTTGTAGTTCTCTCTGCTCAGAAATAAATTTCTTGCATAAAAGCTGGGAAATGGTTACCTTGTTTGGGGATTCCTCAGATTTTGAACTCTTTCAGAAGATTCTGTAGTGCTTTCATTACAGCAGGGCTGTCCTCCTTCAAGGCAATCCCCATCACGACTGGTTTACCAGCGTAAACAACTTCTGCCAAGTTTCTTGCAAAGACATGGAGAACAGGCTGATAATGATGACAGAAAAAGAGAAAAATTGTCAAACTTACTGTTCACTGACTTGAAAGCTATCATTAGTCTAATTTTGAGATGTTAAAATCTTTGTCCGTTGTCAAATATGTGCAGTGATCATAGAAGGCATCACATTGTTGTCTTATTGCCAATAACTTGGGAAGTGCAACACTTACCCTCTCGATACTACTATTTCTAACTTTACCCAGCACCCATGAGCACACATCAGACAAACGTCTTACATCGAAGGGTGTTATGAAGAAATGCAAGTTTAAAGGGGCTCATTGACTTCATACCATTTATTTTGTGACAAGTTTAAAGAAAGGTATTGCATGTTAATACTTCTAATTAGCTTCACTGGTCATGCATCTATTCCTAGTTACTGAAAATCATAGCAATTGCAGTATATTATGTTCACGAGTTTCCTGCGGTTTACTCCAAGGTGTTGGTCACAGAATTGTAATTAGTGATTTAAAGCACGAATTACCCTCTCGTTGTTGCTTCAATTGTGTGTCAGATATTCAAAATCTATTTATGGACTATTTAAAATTAAGATATGAGTAACATTCAACAGGTGCAACAAAAAATCATGGAGTTTGTGAACCATCTCAATAAGTCCCACCATACAGCCCTTCCAACTATCTAACAATTATTGACCCGATACAGCATTTGAACTCTGTGACAACATTTAGAAACTTCCAAATGAAGGTGAAACTGCAAATGCATTCAACACTTCAAGATATTCCTAGTGTCTCCATCAAGAAATAAGTCATACCAAGAACTTATTACACAAGGCTGAGTATTAACGATGGGCATCTACAGCAAAACCCCTCTAGGGAGACAAAACTTCAATTAATGGGGTAAAGCATTGAAGTGGAGGTAAGCAGTAATGACACTCATGTCAGAATCTGCCCTGCCTGTGTCTTTGTACCCATTCGCTTCAGAAGCACCTCTGAAAGACAAATATCTTTCTAGTGAATTACTCTGTGCTATGTAACTAGTATTTCCGCTGTGAAGCAAGATTTTCTCAGCCATGCACAAAAAGATGATCTTGTTTTTCCAATTCATTCCAAAGATGATGCTTTGGGAGTGTTTGATAGGCCAACTATACCTTATTTAGTAATGCAAGTTTTTTAATTTGATAAAGAATTCATCAAAATACTTCATTTTGAACAGCATGATCCTTACATGAATGCTGAAAAATTTGCTATTTTTTGCTACATAGTAAAGGGAAGGAATGCAATGGGTAGTACTGTATTTCCAAGGTACTGTATGTAATTCTTGAAGAAACCTGCCACCATGCACATTGCATTGATAGGGTAAAGTTCTTTGACAGAGATGAATATCTTTAACATTTATTTTTGCGTAAGAAGAAGACCTATGTTGCTCAACATGTACCTTATCCTCTCCGAGCAGAACTGTGGTTGTAAAACTATGCCTTTTATCATCAATGGGTGCTCCATCCTTAGAGATGTAAACCTGTAAGTAAAACAAAGACATTTTTGAGACAGTACCCTTCAAGCGTGAATATTGCAAACACATGTAACTAATATACAAATAAACAACTCATGCAGGAAAAACTTTTTAAGGAAATAATAAAGCTTTGAAACAGCAGTGTATTAGTGTCTTCAACACAACTAGACTCAAGACTACAGGACTTACAACATCGGAATACGATACATCATCAACCTGGCTATACATAGTTTTTTTTAGCTATGGTTGTTTAATACTAAACTTCTCATAAGTACATTGCAGCCCAGAGAGATGGTGCTCATATAGTGGGTCTTGTGATAAAAGGTTCACATCAGTTTAACAACTGCCTAAATATCTCTGTTGGTAGGAGAAAAGAGACAAAACATACCTCAATACATGAGATATGAATAGATGAACTAAGTGCCAAGTGCTATACTAGTGTATGAGTGCAAATGCCTGCTATTGACAGTTGCATGCACTTTGTGCAAAGGTAGGTGAAAGCTGCATGTTACAAATGTTCCTGCTAGAAAACCAACCAAAGTACTCCCAGAGTGGCAGATTACCAGGGAGGTAACTCAGGCAGCCTCTGCTTTGATCTTATCGACTTGATCTGTCTGTGTGCATCAAAGTCCACTTTTGTTTGCTTCTTTGCACTCTTCATTCACTGGGACAAACTCACAGGTGAAAACAAAAGCACTATATAGGTCAAAAGCATCATGTGACCAGGATGACGCTCTTTTTCTGTGTGACATACATCCTCATGTTATATTTACTGAATAAGCAAGTGCTTGAGTTAACATGTAAGCCTGGAATGTGCATCACGATGCTTCAATTGGTAACAACATCATCATCACCGAGGAACAAGAATAGAGAGGAACATTTTCTTATCATATCTGTTTCCCTTGTGAAAGTTACATCAAATCATTGGCAGGGATGAGACAAATATCTCACACAAGGATTCCATGACCAGTCCAATACAAAACTAAGACTTACTAGAGACCCAATCTTCTGATACTGGGTAATGATCAACATTGTCTTATCTTCGTAGCCGATGCAAACGACATCAGTGTGAATGTCATTGATGACTGTCGACCCCTGTGAACATGAGATAAAAAATATAACAACAGATAGATTGTAATGATTCATAAAAGCAGCTCTTTCACGGCTGTAATTTCTCGCCAAGACAAAATTGGGTCCAAAGAAATGGGAAATGTGAACAAAAAATTGTGGCACGATCCCTCCCCATCAATACACCAACAAAATTCCAAATAACCCAAAAGAAAGAACTGGGAACAAAATTCTGTTGCTGATTGCGTATTTGAATGAATAGTCTATACAGGGTCAGAGCCATCACAAAAGGGGGAGGTCCACCGAAAAAAAATGAAAAACTCAGAATGAAAAATCTGAAATATGGTACCAATGAGAATTTTTCACATCTCAGTCTAGCTTATTTTATGATGTAAAGAGATGCCAAATATTGCACCAGATTAGGAGGTTACCTCGTAATTGAGAAAAGTCTCATTAATCTGAAATTCCATTTAATTTCTCATATTTCTGTCTAGGAGTGAGGATAGTCAGAAAATCTGAAATACCAGTTGGAATTTTTCATACACTGAGCATCTCAATCTAGCATATTTTATGACTTCAAATGAAGCCAAGTATTGCACTACATTGCATCTAAGTTTACCTTGTACGTGATAAATTTCTCAAAAGGGGGTGCTGACACCTCCTACCTTACAACCCTCTTGCAGACCTAGACCAACCATCACTCTTCTCATGCTTTCCCCAGCTGTCAAAATACTATTGCATGGCATCTTTTCTCTTCAATGTGGCTATTCTTTTCAAAAGTTATCTGTACAAAAACGAGTTCTTCTTTGTCATGCAATCATCAAGGGTTGTACCAATAAACAATTGTAATCAATGAGAGTAAAAGTTGTTGGAATAACTTTTCTGGAACTGTAATTTCTTGTGGAAAAGACACTGACTGCAATAGGTGCAAAATATTGCACCACATTTGTTTAAGGTCACCTGCTAGTTGAAATTTTTCTAAAAAAAATAACCGTCAACTCACTGTGGTCCCACACTCAGACAGTAATCTGGCTCAGTAATTAGTAATTTTAAGATATTTAGGCAAAAATCTTCTCCCCCTCAAAAAAAAAAATCCAGTAGTCCATACAAGGGTTCATTAGCCCCCAAATATTTGCAAAGTACTCAAAGAAATGAAAAGAGGATGTATGATTGATTTTCATTCTTGTATCACCTCAACCCCCATCTGACGTGTATTACCATACCATTTTACATAGATTGATTTTTTATACATGAATTGAGGAATTGCACACATGATAACTCTGTTTAAAGGCTGGGTATATGCAGCTTTGGTCGGCTAGGAAATACACTTACCATTTCCAGTTATCTGGAAGGAATGAAAAGCCTACAATTTTCTTGTACGCTCAGTACCAACCAATGGTGGTGGTCAGCTTCGACAGTCCTGCCAAACATTCCTTTAGACCAGCCGCAGTTTCCTGTTAAAAACCCTGGCCAAGTGTCCCCTAATTGTCCTTACTGTACATAGACCTTTAGTAATACTGTATGTGCCTTCAATTATTAGACCATGGCAGCCTCCACCTGTCATCAAATTTATCATTTGTCTCAAAATATGCAATGTCTGACCAGTTTTGCCCATTCAAAACCATTTGGGGATACAGAAACCCTCCATTCCAAAGCTCACAATTCTGCAAATACCTCAGAGCTTCCAGGGATTTTCTGCTAGTCACGTTAAGGGACGTTACCCCAGGGGATAGCCTATTGGACCTGTCCAGTATGTAACCAAAGCCATCAAAATGTTCGGTGCATAGACCCCTGCTTGGGCAGCTTTAATTATTCAATCTTGCCAGTTGGTTTAAACATGTTCCCCCACATTTAAATTTGAATTGACGCCTGTTGAGTAGGTTACATAAAATTCGTTCAATGGGGTATTTACTGCTTGGACAATGTACAGTACTACTGTATTTAGTCGTTCACTGGAGAATGTCATAAACTGGTAATTGTATGTGCTGCACTTGAAGAATGTTATGCCATGGTTAGTGGCAGACCATGACTTCAAACACAGATACTGTACGATATAAAACCCACAAAATCATACACATTTTGCAAACTAAGCATACAAATACAGTACTATACCTTTTTTGAGTGTGGTTTTGCAATTTGTCCAGGCATACTGACAGACGATTTCTTTCCTGTTTGATTAACTGGAGAACAAAAAGCAGAGCACATGCGTATCAAATTAATCATCTCTGACCATTTCATTTCAAATGACTTGAAGTAACTTTTCACAACTTTTCCCCTACAGTAGTCGTATTTTGTGATTAGTGCAAGTCATATTTTTGTGCAATGTGTTACAAACACATGTTTCAGTCATTTGGATAATTCTTTTGTCAAAATGGCATGCTATTGGACAAAAATGGGAAAATACCAGCAAATAAAGGCAAGGAGAAATGCTTGCATAGCACATCACACAACCTTTGTACTATTTAGTTGTATCTGGATGGCAAAAGCAAATATGAAACAGAATCTACTGTCTGCTACTTAGTGGTTGCGCATGCAGGAAATATTACTCCAACTCTTAAGATCTGACCACAATTCAAAGCAAACCATGCAGCCTAAATATACCCATTTCAAACACTAACTACTGTGTGCATGAATTGCTCCAGGGCCATAAACTGACAGCAACCCTGCTGTTGTGTCAGGTAGCTGGCTGGAAAAAGTCAGGAAACCGGGAGGCTCCTTCCCAGGAAATTTTGCGTCTCATGGGGATACCGCGCAACAGTGAAAGAAAATACGATCATAAATACATGAAAACAAAACAGATATCTTCCACCCTATGAAAATCCTGCAAAAGACCAAATAAAAGAAAAATCCCTTTTACAGCTCTGAAAATGTTTTCACCCGTTGTTTCTTCCTTCAAAGATCATTTAAAACTCAGAGTGCTATGCCCATCAATACAGGGAACCTGTTATTCAGAATAACAGATCACTGATCAAGTTTGTGCATACTTCCATACAGACAGAGAGCCTGTTCAGTGTGTACATGTACTTGCAATGCAACTTTGCAATGCTAACATGGCAGATGGGTGGATTGGATTGAAAGCAGAGCACAATGCAAAACTGTAGGTAAGCCTTACCTAGCTCATTTTTTGCCCAGTTTGATCAATGACAATTCTTTTTGACTGGAATTACGGGAAAGGTCTAATTTTATTTTTCTACCAACAAGGATGTTTCCAGCGTGTAGAAACGTGACGAAAAAGTGTATGTCATCCACTCATCTTTTTGTAGACCTCGATAAGCCTCGATCCTAAAACTTCCGAAGACTGTACAGATCTTACCTGATTCTTTTCACAAGAGTTTTAGGGACATTTCAACTGTAAAAATCAATGTACTGTAATAAAGGTTACTCCACATGACATGTGCAACACTTCATAGAATGTTTTGATTTTGCAGCAATATCAATGATTTTTTCCAGACTGAATTTTTGAATTGTATTTCCGATGGCGATCGATGTATACAATAACATTTTTCAACTGCGAGTGTTGAACTTGAAAGTTAGCATGGATTGCAAATAGTTTGAATACATCCAAAAACACTAATATTGCTGTTTCCGGGGACTTTGCAACTGGATCCCCGCTGGGGTTCGTCCCTGGACCGGCCCACAATGACCCTATGGCGGCCCCCTTGACCCCACGCTTGCAAACTTGCATGGCAATCATTTCGGGATTGAAAATAACGCCTATGGCGCTATGTTTCTTGTTAGGCTGCTGGGAAATCCAACTATATTTAGATCAGCTTTGTAGTATGCAGATGTTGTACATTCTCACTGACACTAGTCTTTCTGAAGATAAGGGCACCATGCCAACAATATGGTCTGACAACAGGGGCCTGACCGTTACTATATAGTGTATACATTCAGCGTTACTGTGCTACGTTACGTAGCAGTAACAGTACAGTGCCAGGGTGACTAAGATATATACTGATTGTAAGAGATACACAAATCAAGTGAAATACGTGATATAAAAATTGATAATCAGCTTACATAAAAAACTTCAAAATTAAATAATCTTCACTTTCCAGCTGAACTTCTTCACACTGTCAATCGATCTTTGGTTTTACACTACACTACAGTACCACTACAGCCTACAGGATAGTCGACTGCACACGACTGATGATACGGTTGCATTGTAACTTAGCAATTTTCTTTAGCATTAACAATGCAATTGGATATGGTCATTTATCAATTAAAATCACATTTTCCAATGGTAGTGGTGTCCGGCATTTTCATTGTCGAATTGCACCAAATAAGGTGATTTGAAGAAGTAGTAAGTCGTTGAAAGCTTCTTCATCGGCATCCTGTTTATCACAAGTTTCAGTTAGTCAATGTGGGAACTTTCCCACTCACCGAAAGTTGCTTTGTGAGTCTCAGAAGTCCTGCCGGGAACTTCGAAACGATGGTCAACACACGCGTCGCTCAAGTTAGCAATGTCTCCGCCGCTGCCACAATGGAGCAACTCCGAACATTGTTCGGATTTCTCGGGAAAATCGAAGATATTCGACTTTTCCCCAAGGAGTAAGTGAATCAAGCTATTTTGAGTATGAATTGTAGTAAAATATAGTCTAGCTTTTATCTTGCACATCGTTATCGTGTTGACACTAAGTTGGTGATACTGATAGTAATTAAGACACAGCCTAGTGTTACGCCATACGTACACTTTGCGTTAATGATGTTGCCTACCGTACTTAGGACTAAGTGCTGTGGTCTAACTAGCTTAGGTTCTTTCATAATTATACTAGTCATACCTTTTCATCTAGTGTAGGCTAGCAAGTAGCGGGGTCTACCCTTTGTTCCTGGGATTCATTGTACCCAGGGTTCATTGTTCCCAAGGTTCGATGTTCCCATTCAATGTTGCGGATGAGTGCAAGGTTCGCAGGTTCGATGTTCTGAGAAATGTCACTGTAACTGACAGCTTTGCTGGCGCAACTTTAGAATCCATACCATATGAACATACTAGCTAGCTTCAATTCGATTGTTCAATTCAGTCTAATGCCATCCTTGAATAGCGAATGATGAATGGGTTGCCTAACTGGTGTTGGTAAACAGGGTTAGGGGAGCGGGTTAGGGATCAGGTTAGGTGTCATGATTCAGGATTAGGGGGATAAGGTTAGATTATAGATACTTATTTAAGGTGTATGAATATGTAAATACTGTAATATGACTAAGGTTGGATTAAGGTTTTGTGTATTGTATGCATTTTTGAACAACCATCCACCACATCTGCTCTCGTAGCGTAGTGGTTATGCGTACAACTTATGATGCATCTGTTATCATGATATCCAAGGTTCAAACCCTCCTCTAACCAACTTCTCTTTCAGGAGTAATCTATCACTTCTTCCACAGGTTTCACTACATGTTGTTCATTACACAGGAAATCCATAAGGATAACAGAACTAGAAAAAGAGAATTTTAGGAAAGATAAGAGACATAGACACTATGCCAACTCTTTGAATTATCTGATACCTTTTTCGATTGGTACGGATACTCAATTAGTACTGGTTTACCACTTTCAAACTTGGTGGTCCCAGAGTTCAATGTTTAATGTCTTTGATGTTTCCAAGCCATGGGAACATTGAACCCTCAGAATGTCAGACCCTGGGAGCATCAAACCCTGGGAACATCAGACATCAGTCATTACCAATTGATGTAGGCATAGCCAAAACCCAAAGGCTACTGCTAACATTCTTGCAACTTCAAGTTAACATGCATATGGCTGTCCCCCCTTTAGATTCCACCCCTGAATTATGGTGCCCCTTGCCTATGGTGATCTTTTTGCCCCTGGAAAGTGTTTTTATTTTCCCTTCCACCCAGTATCCACCTCTGAAAAGTTGTGCTTTTTGTCCCTGATAGAAGTGCTGATTGTAGAATGGAGACATTGTGGTAAAACAGCTCTACAAATTTAGTAGCAGACTCAAATCTAGACTGCTATTACCACTTGTGTACGGAAATCCAAATCAAAGCATGTTTTACCAGCAAAATGTAAAGATCTGACAAGCAGCGTAGCTTAATTTACAGACTCACTCATCCAATAGCTTCCAATAGCGTCTAATAACATAGTGATATATTATGGACTTTTTATTATGGAAATTTTCTCTTGCATGTCACTAACATGGTGCCCCTGATATTTTTTTTTAAGCCATACTTGCACAAAAGAAAGCACTTTTTATGTCCCAAATTTTCAGAAACAGAAAGTGAGGAGCAGGGAAAACCTGGGAAGGGGCAGAAAAGAACCTATTTGGTAATAGACTTAACATATTTTAATACACATACCATCTCAATCAATTCATGCCACAACACCGTAGATGTATGCTCAGTTTAATCATTTTTGCCTTTAAAAAGTCTTAAGTTTTGCATTCATTTCACAGGAAACTACTGTAGAGGGCTATCGCTTACTGAGAATTTTATTTGTTTCCTAAAGTTACGCTACTGTTGTCTGAACAGTTTTTCGTCTGAAGTTAGTGACCAAACTACTGTATTTGGCATATTTTGGCCTATTTCAGGAAAGCATTCCTTCAGAGTGAAACTAAACTTGGAATGTACTAGTACGGTAGAGAGGGTCCAAAAATGCCATCCCTTTTTGCCATAATTTAACCCCATTTTGGAAATTTAGCTGATAATATTTATTAGAATGGTTTATGAAATTTGAATTCAGCAATTATTGTGTATTTCATGTGGTTACAATTCTTTCATTTATAGAGGGTGGCGCAAGTCAATTGTTTGTCACTCAGGGTGACACAAAGTCGCAGCTCTGTTGGTATGGATTTTAGTAGTCGACAATAACTTCACACACCTTCCCACAAATGTACATTGTTGTGTAATACTGCATGTCTTCCTTGTTTTGCAGGGACTCTGTATTACCAGTGACCGTCAGGATATGCTTTGTTCGATTTCAAGACCCTACCAGTGTTGGTATGGCACAACATCTCTCCAACACTGTCTTCCTTGACAAGGCTCTCAATGTGACTCCATTCCCAGATGGTGAGTATTTGGCGTAACATTGCCACCACCCTGCCCCCCCATCCCAACACGCCCACACACACAGGCAAACTCTTCCAAATTTTCATTGCTAAAATTTTGCTTTCTAGTCTAGACGGTTACAGATGGCTCCTTCCTTATAGTATATTACACATCAATGTTTATTTCAATGATGTTTTGGCCTCTCATTTTGCTAATAAATACACTGCACATAAAATACATTCGAAGTTGGTGGGTCAGTCTCATTTTTGTCACTGACTGATCATTAGGACACATGTTTGGATAGCTAATCACAACTATGTATGAACCTGGCACTTTACGTTTGTATCCTGATGTGAAGGTGTGATGTCGCAACAAAGCATTTGTCAATTACTCTCAATTTATTGAAGGGAAATTCAAGAGATAATAATTGTCTACAAGTTAGACATTTACTGGTTAAGAGGATTAAGACATCCAATTATACTGTAAGTTTAAATGGTTGATTGCTTTTCACAAGGTCATGTGCAACTGTATGTTATTTTTTATTAAGGTGTTATCCCAGAGGAAAGCAAAGCTCTCCAGATGGTGGCTGCATCAGCAGGAGGACTGGTCAGCATGATCAGCAATGCAGGTACCAGTCTACTACCAACACCACCTCAGCCTCTCCTTAACCATGTAAGTAGTTTCTAAAAAAAAATTATCCGTAGTAACCCAATAAACTCAAGCCAAAAGTAGTCTTCTTGTGCTGGAGTTCAAGAAGTCTGCCTTGGAAATGTCACACAATATATAATTCCTTAGTCAATACTGTATATATGCCCTATTGTGATGATGTGGGGCTTGCCTTTGGTCCGTTTTGATTTACTGTACATCAAGGCAATGCAAGACAACAGTGTGGTATTTCTACATTTATAAATATGTATTCCACCTAGATGTATGACAGAAATTTCACATTTAATCTTGAAAGATCAGCACGTCTGTTTTTGTACTTTTGACCAGCTGCAGGACCCACCCTCTCTTTAGTTTCCTCAAATGGGCATTATAAGAGGCAATCCAACAATGTAGGACCTACCATGTGACCAAGCAAAAAGCAACCACTGGTGCAGTAGTTTTACATGTTTGTTTTCAGAGCATTGTTTCTAAACATTCTATCTTTTACTTATTGGTATCATCACCCTTAGCTACCTGGAACTGTCAGTGGTGTGGCTGTCCCCACAACTGGTGCAGGAACTGTGGAGCAAACATTTGCAGCACTTGGTGTTCCTCAGCCCCCTCCTCTGACAAACGTTGATCCAACAAAAGTAGAAGAAATCAGGAGAACTGTATATGTAGGAAACCTAGATTCTGGGGTAAGTACAGAAATACTTTTACTCCCCATGTTACAGACTGCTCTGAAAAGTTGGATCATGGCAGGCTTTAGAAGTGATACCTCAGTGTGAAATTGTTTATGACTGTATTGTGTGTTGTCACCTTTTTCACACCCTTGTGAAACATTTTGGAGGGTGAATCACTTTCTTTTGTTGCACTGTACAACCTTTATGTTTTATGTGGCAGTTTTCATAGAAATTTCTAAACCTCTGTGATGTAATCTTACATATTTCCTGACTCAGCAAAAAGTAACCTACCCTATTCTTAAACATTATTGATAATGTTAACCAGACCGTTTTCTTTGCCATCTGGTACAGTAAAGGGGATTGTACTGTTTGATGAAAAAGTTAGCCCTCATCAACAATCTTTCACCTTACATTTCCTTTCAATAGGAAACTAGAAGAGAACATCTACACCTTTATTCCATGAGAAATTTCACTAATTAGAGAGTTAATTACAGTCGAAAAAGTATTTAGTTTTGTGGCGTCAAAAGTCGCAGAACTCAGGATTGTGGTAAAAGTACAGCACTTCTGTGCAAATAACAATGAAGCATTTATGCAAAAGCATTTCTTTTGACAAAATTTCCAATTTTCTGACAAATGGACTGAAGTTACAGTAGTTTTTATAGCTTTTTACAAATATAGGAACTGCAGACATTTCTTTTGTGCACTTCTGAGAATACAGAAATAACACAACATCCTGCTTAAAACTTGTTTTCCTTTCTGTGTATCATCAGACTGTCACCGCAGAACAACTGCTGAGCTTCTTTCAGAAAGTCGGAGAGGTGAAGTACGTCCGTATGGCCGGGGATGAAACCCAGCCGACCAGGTTTGCCTTCGTCGAATTCAGTGAACAGAGTTCTGTTGCCAAGGCGCTGACCTACAACAGTGTTATGTTCGCTGGCAGGCCCCTCAAGTAAGCCTTTAATGTTGCCCACATTAAGTAAACAAAGTAAACAACAATCAGGTTGCTTATCTCCTTATATATTTGTCAGCAGAATAGGTTGTATAAGAGCAGTAATTAGTGTTAGCAAATGCAGGACAGTTTCATAATTAGCAGTATAACTTACTTATAAATTTCTACAAAATGAAATGCTACAAAATTAGCCTCCCTATTGTGTCATACTGTCAGCTTTCACAACATTTCACGAAAAGACAACTTGCATAATGGGGCGCCAAATAATTGTACATAGATAGTAACCTTTTTTTCCCCTACACTCTGTAAGTTGAACTTTCATGAGCACAGCACACTTACTGACAAAGGCTAGTTAGCTGATATTGTTGATTCGTTGTTTCTAGTTTCTGTAAATCTTAGCAACTTGTCACAGGCCTTTTAAGTCGTTTGTTTGACTTCCCGTTGACTTTAACTAACATGTTGTCAGAATTATTTCATGACAAGTGTCAATATTTCACCATTATTGTGTATCATATTTCTCGATTATCTTTGATTTGTACCATGTCACAGAATTTATGTTGTTCTTTAATGCAGTAGTAGAACCAAATCAAAAATGGTAAAGTTTAACCAGATTTTGTACTGTAACAGGCCTTATTGTGCAAGCTTATCATAAAGATACATGATTTCTTGGTCTTACTAGTTCTGCAAAAAAAGGTTGCTGGCCAAATTTGAAACATTTATGATGTAACTTCTCAGATAATACAAAATACGATGTGAAAGACTTCTGAATGTGTTAAATCATACAGTAAGCAAGATAAGCAAATGACAAGATCCAA
>VJOZ01002069.1:0-13725 GCA_009801055.1 Stichopus horrens | reverse complement strand
GTGATCACGAATTTACGGTAACGTTATATGAGTCTTAATATGAAGATACAGAATATATTAGCAAACCTATAGCTTTACCATGTCTTATGCGTTGTGTAAAGAATAAGGAAAATGCACCAATTACGAAAGTACTGAGCACATCTTCCAATATTAGTCCTTTGCTAGGAATAACAACATTAGCAGTGCGTATGCTGTAGGAATCTGTAGTATAGTCTTTTCTATTGAAACTCACCTTTAACTTGAGAAGTCCTCGTATATCACTTGATCGTGTGATGTGTACACTGCATTAATAAACGGAAGCAAGCAGACAGTAATCAATGTGTCTCAGTCTGACATACAATGAACAACTATCCTTTAAGTTTACTATGTTGGCAAAGGGCAAATGTGCACATTGTCTCTTCTCCGGTGATCCTGAAAACTCACTGTAGTATTTAACACCAAAGATGAAGAACTAACGAATGTGCTGGTACTCAAGCAAGAAGGCATTTATTTTAAATAAAACCGCAACGATATGATTTTTTTAGGTTCACCACGAAAACTAGTTATGATTAAACCTTCAAATGAAAAATGCGGAAAATACGGAAAGCACTTAATATGAAAGATTACAAATAGTCAAATAGGAAGGAATTTAGTAACCAAACTACAAGCAAAATAAGAGTATAGTAACGTAAACCACAAAGTAATAACAGTATGAATGAAAAAAATTAAATTTCACCATAAAACCTTTTAGTGAATCATTGACAGATGTATTGTTACAGTACTACAAATACTCGAATGTCCCGAGTGCTTAAATACTATTGTTGTCTATCCTCATCAAACACATTTTTTTTCTTTTCTTTGCTTTTCACACTAATGACAGGTAATCATGTGGTAACCCACTAATAGAGGATGAGGCGTATGCTATCGCCCTATCGAGGTACTGAAATATTGTGTGTGAAACAGAGCCACTGGCAAATGTGGATGAAAAGTACCTAGCATTAATAATGCATGATCCAAAATGACGCAATGCAAGAAGAATTTTAATCGATATGTACACGTCAGTTGTCGGCTATAAACATCTTTTGAGAACACATAGAGACGAATTACCATCCCCAACCTCCTAAAAAAAAAAACGTTTACACACGCATCCCTGCGCAGAATCATTTGTTAAAAGTACTAGGCCTACGTTCTGTCTGACTGTCGTCTGTTTTGTCAAATGCTATAGAACCCATCATAAGGCCATTATGAAATTCAAGACGAAGGAGTTTGAGGTTTATTGCCATATTCTGAGTCGAAGTATTGAAACAAACAATGAGAATGAGCAAAATGCCATCGTTCTTTCTTCCCATTTCTTAAATCCTTGATGCCAAACTGCTCTTGTTATGGCTAAAATTTTTGATAGTATGTCCATTCGGCGTACTCAATGACTACGCCCTCTCTGTGTCATGACAGTGGCACAATTGATTAGCCACAAAAGAAATATGTGAACTTTTGTATTTTTGACAGTTTTGTTTTAAGATTTACGCTATTTATAATTATACTTACACATAATAAGCAACATGATGGAGAACATTCATAAACAACACATAATCGGTAAATTATTTTTATGTAATTGCATACTATATGGATTCAAAGTAGTTACTACGTCTAACCAAGTGTGAAAAGAGCATATATTACCAACATGAAAAAGTGATAAACAAAATACGTACATACAATAATATTAAAATGCACGAAGTATTCACTACAATTCTGTCCTAAAGAACAGGTCTTTTACCGAATTGGTGTACACTGTAATATGTAACATGAACAAATATGCTGAGTGAGCTAGAACACAATCATCTAGGCTAACAAAAATAGCTATTGAGATGAATAGTTTAAAACAGCTAAATATGCTTAAGTATTTTCTTGATAACAGAATAGCTCCATAAGAGCACGATCTCCCTTATTCAAACAGGTAAGAAACATGTCTTCTGTCTTGACTAAGCCGTTTCAAATCATTTGCATTCATTTCTTGACGTCTTAAATAAACTTCTTATGGGCAACACGATGTGTTCAAATCCCCCCCCCCTCCGATTCACTATATGACTAACATGATTGTCATAGTAATTAGACACACTGTGTTTTCACTGTGGCTATTACGAAATAATATCGGTAATATCGATACAACACATGAGAGGAATTTCTCATCAAAAGACCACATTACTCAGCTTAGGGTGGTGCAGACAATACCTTGAAGATAGGGAAACGTTATCTTTTTTAAGTACAAAGTAAGCCTTTTCAGAGACAGGGGAGTAAGCCATCTAATTACTACTTATGTAGGACAATCAGGTTGGTCGTCATGGACAAGACCATTACAACACATATCAAGTGTTATTATTGCTTTTGACAGATGCTTATTTCCAATCAATATGCATTAAAAATATGGTAATGTACAACAGATTCATAACTTATAATAAAACAAACGAAACTCCTTATAGAGAATGAAAAAAAAAATGCAATTTGATGTTTGATGAGTGAGAGCCAATTGATTCTCCATACTAACATTGTAGTATTGTGAAGACCCTCAGCAACAAAATATGCAAAATCCTTGGTGTGTGGCCATTAACAAAATGACTTATGGTGTGGGAGGAGAATTTTAATCCTAAATAACAAGGCAAACACATTGCAATATCTCCCTATCGTTGTGTAAGGGTAATTACTGGCTCCCAAACCCCAATACATGGTTTAACAAGTAGATAGGGGTACCAAACACCAAAATTATGATTTAAATGAGAAATATTACAATGAATGACATCAAAGGAACAGGATGGTGGTCTATTTGTCAGGTCAAATGCAACAGAATGACAAACAAAAACAAAATAATTTTGATGACCATCATCAGATATCTCTTTCATTAAAGGAAATCACTGATAACTTTGTCATCCAAATCACACCACAGTACCAGATGTACACAAAATAAAAACAGCAGCAGGTACTTTGGAAATAATTTAGCAAAGATGTAACGAAGCTAGAAACTGCTTTTGGTTTGCCGGCAATAAAGACAAATGCTCTGGTTTATCTGACATGTTAAAGGGTCAGAGTCTGGTCTCTTGACAGCAGTGGAGATCAACGAATTGACAAACAAATGGCACAGTTTTGGTACAACCACATACCTTCACTGACGGTGCTCTCAGCACATCACCTATACCACCTCCACTGCGGAGACCGAAGTTAAGAGTGGTGATGATGCACATGAAGAGAGAGCTACAGGCATTCTCCAACACGGCACCATCGTCATCGTTATCACCGACGCCTGAAAAGAAGACAAAGTTTGATGAAAATTCCCACTACTGAATCTGGCGACAACAGACAAAGGAACATTACTGCAAAAGCTGAACTGAGAATGGGTTTATTTTTCTGTTCTAACAAGTGGTGGACAACATAATGCTACATTTTCAGCCTCTGAGTAAATCAAGAGCCATGTAATACATTTTGAAATGTATCATCTTTGAAGATAAAACGATCACTCCGAGGTTTACCTTCAACAACTTGTTCTCAAAGGCATGTCAAGTACTGATTTGTAACACACACACATACAACTACAACTTCAGATTAAAGCTGTCAATGGCTCATTGCCATTCTTTGCAGAAATAGAGCTACTGGAGCTAACAATGCAGTATCCTATATTGCTTTAAACTAAGCAAGACTGTAACATAAACTAACTTCAAACATGCACCTTCTGATCTGCTTTGGCTCAAATGCCAAATACAAGGAAATACTTGAACAGGGTGCAAACCTGTCTGATCACCTTGGAAGATTTCACTGTATCCATGGGTATTGTCATTATGACAGTTATCATCACCGGGGTAACAGTGTTCCTCTGGAGGTGATACGCTACGTGGTGTTACATCAATAGCTGTGGATACGGCAAAGAGAGCAGAAGAATAAAATATGGTATATACAATAACCGTTTCATTTTGATGAATATCTTTCTTGATATTTGGAAATCAGAGGATTATTCATAAAAGTCTTTGAGGTAACTACCAACCTTTTACTATCACCAGTTGGGAGGGAGTACAACGACATTAAGACATGTTAAATAATAGATTTCAGTATCAAATGTAAACATCAGTTCTCACAGGGAGAGAACTCTAACTGAATGTTTATTTAACTTGGCCACATGATAGCAGTAACCTAGAAGAGAAGGTCTTCACCATGTTTAGGTGCAACTTCAATCACAAAGTCATCTTTCAGGGCCAAGAATCCAACGATGGAAAACAGATAGACCAACACCAAGGCAAAGAACATGGTAAGGACGATAGACTGCCAGTTGCCTGTGACCGACCGGATCACGTTGTGTAACGTCTCCTCCCGAACCACGACGTCTAGGAGCTACCAACAAATAACGATGAGAGATTACAGTTAATAAAATAACGAGCAGTAATAAATCTGAGTCGTGCTTTCAAGATCATGCTAGTGAAACAAGATCACATCGGACAATCTAGCTCTCTTCTCTATTTCTGCCACCCCTCCATCGACCTATTACTCGCAACCCACAGAGGATATCGATCATTCTAATGCCATTAACACTGAGAACAACAAGCAATGCATTGTAGTGATCTTACGAGGATTCAGGGAGGAGGAGTAGAGAGTGTTCCCGTATACAACGAGCGGAAGCTCCCAGGATACAAGGAGAGGAAAGCAGAGATCCTTCTGGGATACCAGTGTCACAGTTAGTCATTTACATCTCCTTGAATGTAATCTAATGATGGCAGAGTTCTTTCTCTTTTGCAGCAAATTCATATTTGTAAAAAATTTTATGTGTGTTTATGAATGCAAAGGCCTTATTGGTGAGTAAGAGTAACAGAATGGAGTTGGCATTTCTGTTATGCAACTTGTACGTGTTGCATTTGTTGAGTCCATTGGCAATACAGTCTGGACTTTTTAGGCTGAGCTGACGGGAGGTATTGAGATCTATGCCATAAGTCAGTGAAGATGCCTGAAGAGGTGTTGAACAGGGCTGTCTATGTAACACCAGCAATTGTGTAAAGACCTGAGATCTGCAAGATATGTGCATTGAGAGGCACTAAGGTGTGCCTGCCAATGTTGCAGTAGATTCTGTGAGGCATTATGTAACTAACTGTCACAACAGCAGGAAATGTAAATAATCTGCAGCAGTGAAGATTTCTGGAAAGAACTTACATTCCTTCTAACAGTTAGAAGGTACATCCACTAAATTGTGTTCAATGGCTACAAGGTCATAAATTCTGGTAGAGAAGGAAATTTTGCACTGCCTCATGCTGAGACACTGTACTGCACAAGGAACTTTAAGTTTAGATCTACAAATTCTTCAGCTTTCCATGAAACCAGGGTGTTCTTACCACTGGCAATTCAAGATGACATTACAAGCTAGCCAAATGCCTATGGGACGCGTGGAGAGTGCCTCCGTTGACAAAATTTACTTTAAGACTGCGGTGGGGAACCTCCGGTCCGCAGGCCAAATTTCATGCAGCCGCAAGGCGAGCTACAGAACAAAATTTTTTATTTCAAAACAACCGAAATATAACGTAATGGACACCTGTCCATTCCAAAGCGCGGAAAAAATGGAATTTTGAGAGGGTTTCAAATGGGTCCAANNTCTGTGAAACAAAAATTTTCTTGGTACGCTCCGTGCCAACTCATGGTGGCGCTCCACTTAGACTGTCTCCTCATACGGCCCACGAGCAATGCTGTGATCATCAAAGTGGTCCCTACTGGGGAAAAGGTTCCCCACCCCTGCTTTAAGAAATACAACTTACAAACTTATGGTTTAGGAAGGTGTTATTCATAATCAAATTAATAAAATAAAGTCCCTACTTTTCTGAGTTTAGAACGTAAGGCTACGTAGCCAACATCTTAATGACGTGATGCACATTATATGAAAGAGTATGTCCCCATCTAGATACAATGTAATGATTAGGAGACAGGAATAATGTCCTCACATTGAATGGAAATTTTCAAGAGAGAGGGCTATTTCTTAAGTTTTGGTCTGCTACACCATTAACATCAATTGTTATTGCTTTATTGTTATTTATTTATTTATACAGGACCAGTATACAAGGAGAGATACTTACTAAGATACCATACCATAAGGGATGCTTCGTCAATCCGAGTATGCATAAGAACAAATAAAGCAGATGATAGTAAACCTCGCGACTGCGGAAGGAATGAGACCAGGGCTTGTACATCAGACCGCTGTTCCCGATGAAACTGGCAATGTTCAGTAATTTAAACACAAGCTGGAAAATAAATTATAAATCAACTAATAGTAATAATCATCCAGGAATTGAAGGACAGTTAGCTTATGACACAAGCAACCACAAATTTGTGGAGGAAATCTGTGGCTTACCAAAACTTCACATCAGGTGACTAGTTGCCACTTTTAGATCAAATTTGGCTTTTTCTTCGTAGGGTTGAAATCAGGAAACTGAAGATTTCTCTTGAATGAAAAAGCAATCTTACTAAGACATGGTAAAGGGACTGAATCCCAAAACTCCTGGTTACAAAACTTCATTGGTTCAAATGTAACCGCCTTTAACCACTCAGCCACAGCAGATACAGGTGACAAAATATAAATGCAAAGCAAGTGAAAGTTAACAAAGGCACCCAATACAATTGCAATAGCATGAAAAAGCAAATTTAGAAAGTAAATAGCTTACGTTCATGACTCCGAGGATCAGCAGGGTTGGGACGACCCCCACAGTGAATCTGAGCCGAAAGACAGCGATAGACATGCAGGTCATGATGACCCACATCTTGGGGAACATCAGGACCGCTGCTAAAAAGATGAACGTCCCTGCCCACAGAAGACCCGACTGCTGGCTGGATAACTCATAGGGATTGTTCTCAAATGGATAAAAGAGGGCCAACATGAGGTTGATGATCACCACCAGATAGAAACAGATATTCCCCCATCTTGACATATTCTTACTGGCCTTGGACAGCAACGGTTTAGCTGTGAGAACAAGCAGAAAGATACCACTGACTAGACAGACATTCATGACAACTGATTCATCATATTATTGATATACAACAGCTAACCTCATCCTTTACCATTCTTTGATCACATTATGGTTTACTATTGTGGTATATCCAAATTGTCCCATCTATAACCATTCATGTCAGAGGCTCAGTAAAGTATGAGAGGATGAAGCGGAGTAGTGGGAGGATAAACATTCCCACACACGAACTAGGCATACAGCTTTTTTGTTTTTACTGGAAAAAAATTTGCTGTTCAAACTTTCAGTCAAATGTCAAACTACCAGTTCTGATTTAAAAGTAATACCTCTTAATTTCTTTTGCCACTGCATTTCCATAAACATATTGTCTGTCTCCTCAAAGAAAGCTGTTACTTTGGAGCCTTGGTCATCCTTCTCTGAAGTCTGGAGGACCCTTTCCTTGGTCTCGTCGGTCAGATACTCGCAGAGCTGCGGAACCGGAAAGACGATTCGCTCCATTGTACGATCTTGCCTCACGATCTAGCCAAGGAGAGAAATGTAAGGAAGTGAGCGCAGGATTATGGTTGTAGACGAGAAAGGTTTGAATAATTAAGAGAAGTAAAAAGTAGGATATAAACTAGTTAGTTATATTTAAAAAATTTACACAAGTAGAAGTGCTTCAAGAACTTCATTTAAGTGCAATCTAGTGTGTAAGTATAGTGATTGTGATGGTGTTAATCTACATAACAAGACCAGTAAGAACATTCTTGTGAGCAGAGAACTTTCGGTAGGTTTTGACAGTTTACGGTGTTACCTTGTGTACACATTACTACTTAGTCAGTACAAGCACTGTATTAACATAGATCTGCCAGCATAATCATCTGTGAAATACAAAATGACTTCAGGGTTGACCTTGACCTACATTTTCAGCTGCAGCAGATTCACAGGTTATATCAACCCTGAGTGATCACAACTGAGGAGTGTGCATTAGATCATAAGCACAGCAGCTTCAAAGGCCAGAACACATGCCAAATTCACATGTTAATTGTAGTCATGGCAACAGCAGTGATGGCCCACTACCACATTGTTCTATCACAAGTGTTCCAGATAACAAAAACAACTAAAGACATTTTGAAGACAAACATATTTGGTTACCTCTATTTGTGCTGTGTGTTTCTTGTAGTACTCCAGAGCCTTGATGTCCGACTCAGACGTATTCAAGAGAGACGCAAGTTCCTTGTTGTGCAGTGAAAGCTGTACAATAGAAAAAATTCTTATCTAAGTAATTCATACCATTTGTTAATCTTATCATTTTGTTTGGCATGAAGGTTGAAATATCAGAAGGAGAACAAGGCATAGTGGGTGTGGTTCCAGAAGCTTATGTAACTAAGAAGAAAAATTGTCTTCTGTCCAACATCAATAGGGTTTCATTTGAAATCACCCTACAAACTGACAAGATCCTTTGAGACTTCAGCATCTTTACCATACCAAGGTGCAGACCTTATACATGAAGGACCAAGATACAGATGCTATGGCCTTCCTCTCAGAGCCTCATCATCATTACATTACCTGATGGGCCAAGATGTAGACATTATGGCCGACTTCTTGAGGAGTCACGATATCCTCGTCATCTTCGGCAGCCAATTCCTCAAATCCTTCTCTGTCAAAGTCATCTTGTTTGTAGGCCTTTTTTATGACATCCACCTGATTACAAAAACATGGATGTCGAGAATGTCATCCTAAACTTGTAAACAATGATACTTTCATACTACCAAACAGTGGCCTATGATAATGCATGTATTCTGCTCACCTTAAATTTGACAGCTGTCATGAGTATTACCTATTTCCAAGGAATAATGTCTCCAACTTTCATAATAATTAGACCAGCCCCCCAAAAAAGAATTTCACTTTTGGCAAATCATGAAAAAATGCATGCATAGAGAGACAAACCACGAGGTCAATCACAAATGGATCCACATCAGTATAATCCTGGTGAGGACACACTTACCAATGTCTTTGGGTGCATGTTGAACAGAATTCTCTCTGCATTCTCACTATCATGTCTGCTCTCCATGATAGCCAAGAGGAGTTTTGAAGCATTGTTCTACCAACCAGAAAAAAGAAACAGACAGATGAATTACGTATAAGAGATCGTGAGATGGAGACATGTAGGAGATGAAAATGATCACTGTAAATGAAAGAGTACATTATATGGGAAATTTGAAAACTACCAAACTGAATGAGGTGGGTCTTATCTTTATAGAGAATAATCTCTCATCTTCTTGGAAAAGGGGGGTGGGGAGATTTACACATCTTTAGATTCATCCTCCACCTCCATTGGCTATACATTTTGAATTTAAGTGGTACCTTGAGTTGTAGCACCAGGTCCATCCTACTCTTGCCGAGTGGATTGATGTCGTTGAGAATCAGAGCGGTGATGATGTCCAGGCCATTAGAATCATGGTTGGCGATGCAATTCTGAATTAAAGGAGAGAAAGAGGTAACTCCATTTAAAAGTACATCATGCAAACAGCCCTTCAACATGAAGATAGGTTATCATAAACTAGAAAATCCAAACACACAACAAGGTTACCTTAAGGAGGAAATTTAAACTTCAGGGGAGAAACTTTGACAGATTATTTAACACATAAATCAGTTATAAGAATTGATTAGAGTGTAATAAAATCTTACCCTATTTAACCTGAGAAATGCGTTCAACCAAGACCAACAAAATTACAACGAAGAACCCCAAAGATACACACCACTTAAAAGATCCTGAGCAAACAGTTTTACATATCAATTCAACATACCAATTTCATAAAAGGAGCATTAAATATTTGAAAGCTACGAAATGGAATGAACATACTCAAAGTTTAAGTATGCAAACATTTTCACAAAATTTTCAACTACAGCACAAAGAGTGCAGAGGCTCATACCTGAACACCCAGAGGATACCATTTACATATCAGTATTATATATATCATATCATAATCATAGGAACGCACCAGAAGTATCATTATATTGAATCANNACTACCAAATTACTGTGCATATAATTGCTAGCTAACAGTTAGCTGGTGTGAGCTAAGAATGATGGCTTATGATGTCACATGTAAAAACACTTTTCCTCTTTTCTGCATATTTTTTCCTACCTTCCATCTTAATTATGTTTGCACTAATTTGTTGCTATCTTAGTTACTCTATTTAAGTGTTAATTTAGATTGCTTTTCAATTGCACACTCCAATGTCACCCTTTAAATAGGCTTTTTACATAGCTGGATAGACTTTGACCCTTTCATACCTCTTCAACAGAATTTAACATAAATCACTTTACTTCATTGAATGCTCTCAGGCGAGCTTCTGTAAAATTACTCTTTCCATCATTTCAATACAAGATTCACTGCGGTGTAATTGGCATAAATTCTGATCAGCCCATAACAGTCACAGAATTCGCTGACTTCTGCTGCTGGAGAATTTCCTAAACTTTGACGAATAGATCTAGTGACCTTTACAAATCTTCACATGCATTTCACCTTTGAGTCGTAAAATCACAAAAAGGTCTCATAATGAAATTGAGATGAAATTCACATCATTAGTTTGTACTTCTAGCTTATCTCCATCTTTCAGTGGTCAGAATGAGAGGCATGAAGCTGTCTCTAGCAGGTTGGAAGAGTAGGTACAGTGATCCTTGAAGTTTACCAGGTTAAAAGTTATTGAAGATCCGGATAATGAGCAAGCAGTTAACTAAAAGGCGTGGAACTAAATGGCATGCATGAGAGACATTTTACCTGGTTTTCATGACAGGGTCCTTGGCAGTATTCAGTCAAGCTCTCCAACGTCTGGTTGATCAGCACCACATTACTCTCATTGATGTAGAGTCCTAGCAGTCCGAGGCCACCGGTGGTGCTACCACAGATGGCATCTAGGAACATCAAGGTTTCACTGACAAGGTTATGACTCTTCTTGGTGCCCTGGTTCCTCAGATAATTCTAGGAGAACAAAGGAACACGAAAACATTTGTCAGGGAATGATCCTTCCCATCACAACAAAACACCAAAGTCATCATAAACGGTTCCCAATCTTTTTACAGGAGACTCAAAAAATGATTTAAGCTCAGAGTGTATCTGGAATTTATGTGTGGTAGTTTATCAAGGTTGCAAGAAAACAATTTTATCTATACAAAAACAAAATTTTTAAATGTATGCAGCAAATGTCTAAAAAAAAGAAGTATCACTGAATCAGAAGAGACATTACTCATCTTCAGCAGCGCTGAGGCTCAACTACAACTGTATTACAGTCTAACTCTATAATTCCATCAATTTTGTGTTTAGTGGTCAGGTAGTTGGATGGGTAGTTGAATGGGAAGTGGTTTGGTAAGTTACTGGTTACTTTGAAGGTACAAAAGGATGAAATGAAATTTTACACCCCGTTACCTGTAGATCTCTATTGTGATTCTCACAGAGTAGCTGTAGAAATCTCAGAATGGGTTGCATAATGGTAACATCTGGACTCAATTGGTTTTTGTCCTCTTCTTTGTTCACAGAGCTATCTCCCTGTCCTATCAGGTCCACCGCCGTCGCTCCCCCACTTCGGTCGTAGAACTCTTCGTTCTGCCCTCGGCGAGCGGCTGCAAAGGCCTTGCTGGTGTGGAGTGCAGCATCAGCCAGTTGGTCCTTCAGTTCTTCAGAGAAGGCATTGTTTGCTTTACTCTCTGGAGGAACAAACACACAAACATTGAATCCAAACTATAAACCTGTAAGTCATGGCCCATACTGCAAAATAAAACCACACATGGCACATTTATATGGTTGGTTCCATGGCCTACAATAAGGATGGCGGGTGCATTGGACTACTTTATATGGTTGGTGTCATGGCCTACGTACATGAGTGGTGCCATGTCCCAATTGCATGTTTGGTGCCATGGTCTTCCTACATGGTTGGTGAGATTGTGCACTTACATAATTGGTACCATGGCCTTCTAACATGGTTGGTGAGATGATATACTTACTTGGTTACTGAGATGGCCCACTTAAGTTGGCACCATGGCCTAGTTCAATATCTTTTTTAATGTCATTTGAATTTAGTAAATCTTTATTGATGGGTCAGAGAGAACTTACTTTTTCTGGTTCTGTTGCCGACCAAGCCATCTTTGATGGAGGATGCATTGTCAGTACAAGTGGACTTGTTCAAGTCCTCCCCAGTGTTGACAGTGATGGTTTTCTTCAGTTCCATCTGAGCTTCCTTCATCCGATCATGAATGACTTTGAAAAATGCATCGCAGGATCCTTTACTCAGATGATTTATGATAGATTGCTGTTGAAGGTGAAACAATACAGTTATTTAATGGAATCTATTATGGACTTCATGACAATTAAATGGTGCTGGAAAGGGCAGGGGAGTGGCAGGGATAGCAATCCCGTGACAAACTATTTCACATCTATACATATCATTAGTGGAGCTGATACCTGCCAGTCCCTCATTGTCGGCATATTACACTAACAGCCACAGACAGTTTATTATTTCATTCAGTAGAAGTTGCATTATACGCATCATACTTTGTAACAGTAATTCCACTACAACTACATAGATCTAAACTGGAAAGTGAGGCCAGGTCCGCAATATGACCATCAGTGTGAATCCCAAAAGATGCTTGCTACTGAAGGTGAACCATTAGAATGGTAGCTTTACCAATGACTGATCACATAATGTGAATGTGGACCACTCTTTGTCCCATGCTGTATGGAATATCACTCCAGTCTGCTTTAATTTATGTAATACTGTATGAGGTATCCCTCAAGTCTGCTATCATGCACGCAATACTGAAAGGGGTATCACTCCAGTCTGCTATCATGCATGATATACTGTATGAGGTATCATGCCAGTCTGCTATTATTTATGCAATACTGTAGGGGGGAATACTCCAGTCTACTATCATGCATTCAATACTGTATGGGGTATCACTCCAGTCTGCTATTATTTATGCAATACTGTATGAGGTATCCCTCAAGTCTGCTATCATGCATTTAATACTGTATGGGGTATCACGCCAGTCTGCGATTATGTTCCACATGTGACTGCACATAAACATAACAACATCTTTGTTGTGCAAAGTATGCAACTTGAAGCATAACTAATTTGAGCCGTTAACAAACTAGTGCAATAATGCAATGTGCTTTAACATGCTTCGTCCGTCCATGCAAATTTCATAAGTTGTAGCAACTAATTTATTGATTTTGACGAGACTATTACAATACCATGTTTAAATGGTGTGGTGATCAATATTTCTGAATCTATTTGTATTTATCTATAGTGGATGACCTCTGACCTGTATAGTGGTATTGCCGTCCTTCAGGAGGGCTATTCCAAGTTCTATACTCTCCAAGAATACTTGTGTGCTGCTGCTGCTGGTTATCAGATCAATGATCAACATCGATGCTCCCTGTTGGTCTAACTTCTTCTGGACTTCTACCAGGTCCGCCCTGCTCAATGTCACCGCCGTGCCCGGTGCCCCGTGCCAAGGCTGAGCCGCCTGAAGGGCCTCTCGACCTCGGAGATGAGACTTTCCGAAGAATCGGTTCAACAGTTCGGTACGGAGCGTGTCTCCCTGTGAAAAGAATGGAAAGATTTGTTATGATGACAAAAACCAACACTGACTTTACAGATTAAAAACAATCTTCCACCTAATCATTCTTATGATACAGTAAAAATTCTTTCAGAAATATTTTCTTCCCAGCTTACACACTTTGGAAATTCAGAAAATGTGAGGCCATTTTTCCTCAATTAAATCTTAA
>VJOZ01002047.1:0-10223 GCA_009801055.1 Stichopus horrens | reverse complement strand
AAAAAAAAAAAAAAAATTCTTTGAGAATAGCCACAGGTCTTCGTCATGGAATGCTTCCTCAATAGAAGTCCGGGTCAGGCAAGTCTTCATAAATACCAAAATGACATGATACGCAGTGATTCATTTTGAAGTTAATTGAACAGTGTATGTATGTATGTATGTTGCTGTATAGTAGAACTGTATATTATGGGGCATTACAAAGCATAATTGCAAAGCATAATTGCACAGCTGTGAAGTAAATCATGCGATACGGTCAGTTGCTTTTCCTTTCTTCAGTATTTAACACTCGTTGACACCTGTTGAATTTCAATTTCTGAAGGTGGCAAAAGCTGGCCTGAGCACTCTTCTACGATTTATTGCATGTGGTCTGTCAACCAGTTCATAATGGAGGCCCACCACCTGCTGGTACAGAATTTTGAATTAACAGGCATCTGGGGGCAGTAGAGTCCTTTTAAGTCACAGTGGCTGCGACTGCTGGGCATGTGCCGATACACTCAATGATTGGAAGGTGTTAAGGAAATTTAATTGAAAACGTTAGATACTGTAGCTGCACTGGATTAAACATGAAAATGACAAACTCAAGACATTTATCTGCTGATACTAGACAACAGACCATTGCCATGGTAACCGTTCATCATGCACTTAAAATACTGTAATTGGCAATTTGTTGCAGCAAATGCACCTTATTGGTCATACAGGGGTGAAGAGTGATCAACTGTAACAGATACTCAATTTTAATTGAGGTATCTCAATTTTTGATAGCTGCTGTGCATTGTTTCAACTCAACGAAGGAATTTACCGTGCCGTTTATCTTCTCCCCGGCTTCCCATCTGCAGTGCTGCACTGTAAATGATCATGCTGAAATGTATTGAACTTCCCTGCACTTTCCTGCACACCCAAAATTTAATTGCGTTTTGCACGGAAATGTGAGAATACTTAAATGTAAGTTACTAACATTCAAATTGCTGTACATATGAATTTACTTGAACATTGTGTGAATTAAGCTGTTTTAGCAGGCATGGTTCTGTCTGTACTGACCATACGACTGTATGCTGCCTTGCTGCAATTTGAGCTTCTTGTGGCGACAATTGAATGGGAATTTTGTCATATTTTTGTTTTTATGTTTTTTAATGCAAAAAAGGATGTATCTCGATAACACAACCAACATGTGCCTAATAGTGCTCCAGGGCTTATTATGGCATGATATGATTTTAAAACATGTCCTAAACATTGATCAATGTTTATCTGCAACTCACAATGTTTTCCGTTTTGTCACATATTTTATCTGAACGTTAAGATTGGTAAGTTGATTATTTTGATTGCTCTGATCTTGGAAACGTGCAGCGATAACACAAACTGGTTGATTGAATGTTTGCAATGGATGCAAGAGCTTTAAAACTTCCACAGGCTTAATATCGAATGAAACAGACCCATTTTTTTTTCACGTGGCGGATCGGATCAGGTCCATTGAAACATGCGTAAAAATAAAATGATGCTCGAAGCACAGAGCAAGGTGCCATCTCACATTCCATCTTTGACGAGATATCAGTATGAGAAAGAAAAGTGGAAGAAAATGTGATTAAACTACCATACTTTGACTCTGTGTTTACCCTCCCCACCCCCCTTCCTTTTTCTCATGTTTCGTATTTAACCCATATATGCAACAAGTGGTTGGCTTGAGTTTCCACATTTGGTTTTCTTTGATTTGGTTTCTTGCATCAAAGTAATTACTTTGTCATTGGATACAACCTTGCGTACTATCCAACGTAGTAACTCCATGAGGATTGGCTTTCAAGTCCTCTTTCTGATGAGAAACTCTGCCACGAAGCTCTTCCAAAAATTCAAAAATTCAATCCAAATGTGTCACGTTGACTAGTTTTATTTACCCTGTGTGACTGTTTTGGAAAAAAAAAACATCTTGTGACTTTAATAAACCTAGCTTTTTCGGATCTTTTTTTTTTTCTGTCCTTCGAGGGTAGATGACGTGAGATCAATAAAAACTGAGAAAAAAAAAGGAAAGAAAAAGAGAAGTTGCCAGGGGGCTTTCATCATCTGTAATCTGTGAAGTGAGTTAGGATGTGTCAGTTAGAAGATGACCCCGTTTAGGGGCAATTGCAATATTTGGATAGCTTGTCCGTAAGCATCTACTCGACTGTAGGAGCCAGTTCCCAGTATACTGACAATGATGTCAGTGATGAAGATGATGATGTGATGGTGATGATGTGGATGATGATGACTTTACAGTAGCCTCTGAAGGGAACTATATACCTGATGGAGGAGAAACAGTCACTCTTACTTGTATTCTCTGAATCACACCAGTTACATCTCAAAATGACCTTTCATACCTGTTTTCGGTGACGTGAGATTCCTCTCTCGTACTCCAACGGGATGAGAACTAATCAAGTGAGTATGGGTCAGCCTCTGAACAGCTCCGTGGAATTGAGAGAGCAATATCAGAGTCTTAAGATGATCCCAAGGAGAAACTTATTGATCCAATCTGAATGAGTCTTTCAGAGAAAAGAACAACCTCCAGTAATGCAGCATATATTCATATCTGTTTGGCAGCTTGTACCTCAATAGGTTTATGCTGATGTCATTAGTGCTCCAGCTCAACACAGAGATGTGTGATCATGCTCCCAGCTCATGGGCAAACTGTCTCACCCTTTCGTGGGAAATAGGGGGGTTTGTGGAAGGTCTCACAGTCAATGATTTTTGTCTTCACTTGAGATTCAGTGAGACCATTTCTTTTTTTGTTTGTATAACATGTATGTTGGTTGTGCTGTTGTTGTTGTTGTGGTGCTCAGAAATGTAACTGTTTTATTTTTGGCTGACGTTGGTGTTGTCTTACGCCATTGCTCTGCCCATGTCAGAGACAGGATTTTTGCCCTGGGATTTTTCATGAAGTCATTTGACCAATTGAAATAGGGCTGAAACGTGGCCGCAACTCTCCACCCTTCTGCCACTTCGATCGCTGGACTGTAGATCTATGGTCTCAATCATACGACCGGTGGTCAGTGCTCGGAGGCGCATCTATCTAGGTCCACGTCACCACTTGTGTGACATACTGTGCGTTGCAAGTTGATCACAGCTCGCAAGATCAAAGACAACTTGCATCAACCAGAATAGATCATGCTTTAGGCATGGCAAAGTTGTAATGGATTACAGGACATCCAAATTTTCAGCACAAAATCGGACTTGATCATGTACATATGCCATGTAACTAGAAAAAAAAAACTTCCATAGATGTCTGAAAATGGTGTAAATCACACCCTCGAAAAATGATGCAGCCAAACCCTAAGAGATGACCTGTCCTTATACCCTGAAATTTTATTTTGAACAGAAATTCCAACTTGTCGAGTTTTGGACACCGGTTTACAGTTTTAAACTTCAATCTCACGGAACTTCGTCCAGCGGACCCACATTCTCGATCAATGTCACTTTAGTTCATTTTTTACTTTGCGCTTATGCACCAGTGCAATTTCATTCTCGCAGATCTTCGATCCATGAACCTTCGGTTTGGCAGAAATCCCCCTCCACCCCGTATAAGTTTTAATTTCTCATTTTCTACTGCACGTATAGTTTGTTTTTAAGAGTTTACAGGGCAGTGATTAAATTAACTGGTGTGTAATTTCCTTCTAAAGAACTAGTAATTGCTAGTTTGGCCTATCAATGGCATTTTTTCACTTTCCTCTCAATATCTTGATTGTGAGGAGGCTTGGTGGCTAGTCAACCTTTAAAATATGCTCTTCTTGGAAAATCTCGTCCTCACCTGAACTTTATATTTCAAATCACTGAAATTTTTATATCCTATGATCAGTCTAGCAAGCTCATAGATCTTTCACAGGACCAGGTGACTGTCAATGACATCTAACTTTCATGGGGTACTTTAGTCCTTGTTTGTGTATTTTGTGGGACCGCAGGAGTTGAACAACAAAGAAACTTTGTTTTAAGCTGCAACACACTTTTCTGACATCCCACCATTCCTTGTTTACTTTGATTTACGTCTTTCAAGGAAATGCAAGACCTTAAAAATCTTCAGGAAATTTGTTCACATAGTGCTTATCATCATCACCATCATCAATGCACCGAGTGCATCACCTCAGTGCTGCTGTGCGGATTTGGGGGGTGAGAAAATGACTAAAGCCACAACATCCTGTTTATAAAATTCTCACAATAAATAAACATGACTTGTGGGAATTCCTTCATGGATATGTTCTCACTTAGGCTCTCCTGATAAACTTTGAAACAGTCCATCAACTTTGAAATGTGACTGCCCACTTCCCTCAAAATTGAGAGATTCTGGCAAGTGATCGGTCTATCCTGTGGGCTGGTGTGACTTTTTGCATACATCAGCAATCACAACTTGCAATCCAAGGGTGGGATGGGAATTGGGAAGGACTTCTGAAAGGGCTTTTTTTCTGATTTCATAGTACTCTTCACCCAATCCTTCTCCAAAATGAGATTATGTAATATATCGCAAGTGGGAGAGAAAATGTTCTATTTTTTTGTGTTCTGAATGTTTGATGAGTTCTTGGAACCAAAAAAAATTCATGACATACAGTATGAGTTAAATGCTGTGAAGGTTTTTTGTGTCACACTGTTTTCAACATAATTAACAGTACCTTTAAGTCACATGTGGGTATTTTGCACTTGGGTAGCAGCCAAGAAAGTCAGTTGAAGTATGGGAAACTCTACATGATAGATATTTGTATTTCACATCTTACTTACCTGTCTCATCACAATAAATGCACTCCCATCATCATGTACCAAGAGTACAGATAATCTTTAACACTGCCTCTAATGTAGTGTGAACCAGTACTGGACTACCGCCCCCACCCCTTCCCACTCTTGTTGCCATTATGTGTGAAGGGTCTTGAGAATTGATATCCAAGCACAGTTTGACCAGATACCCTCAGTCAGCTTCTGATTGAAGTGTGGGAATCTCGATGTGATAGTTCAGGCATAAAATTGCAAATAAAAAACTGCAAGTACTGTGCAATATTCAGCTTCTGCGATGAGTATGGACAATATAGCAATGTGGTTCTCCTGTGGCCATCCCTGTGTAAATATATCGCCAATGGTTTCCCTTTAACTACTTGTGCACCTTCTCCACACCCCCCATCCCTGTCTAGTGTTCTCCCACCTTCGCACACTTGCCTTCATCTGTGACCTACTGTGCAATGGCTTGACTCCTGAGGAATGGGTATTCTGCATCTTTACCCTTTCTGTTTTGATGCATTTCACCTCCCTCTCGACCGGGAGGAATTTAATCACAATTGACGCGATCTTTGAATTCATCAGCAGGTTATTGATTCCCTCCTCGTTTGTTCTGCATTTTCCTTCCATCTTGAACGAAGACGGAGCCGTCTCCCGTGAGATGCAGCGCCCGCAAAAATGTGAGATGAAATTTGTGGTTGAGAACCCGGGCAGGCAGAGAGAGAGAGAGAGACACAATTATTGGCAATGTTTTCTCTGAGACTCTTCCAAACTTCTCATCGCCTCCAAAACTAGGACTCAAAAGAGATATGAGTCTCCAATTTCTAGATTTAGATCAAACACTGTTTACTTTGACAAATTAAAACCAAAGGAACTCGGTTTCCATCCTGACGCCCGACGTAGTTCGTCACCGCCTTAATTTTTTTTATATTACTTCCAGCAAGTTGCTTATTGGTTTTTCACCAAAACTTAACTTGAAAATGTCTTGGATGGGAATGGCTTGCGCCGTCGAATCTGTGTCTTCATGTTACATCACACTGCCAGCTGGAACATAGGGAAGACACATCTGTCTGTAGACTGGTAGAGTGGATTGTTACTGGATCTGCTTTCAGTGCTTTGGAATTATGAAAAATGCCAAAAAATATATATATTTCAGAAAAAGAAAAAATTTCAATTCCCTGTCAGTTTGCAGCTTGCGGTAGTAAGATGATCTTGACGGTGTCAAAAGACAGGGTTCGTATATTTATCCCAGTCTAAAATTAGAATCGTAGACAGTGGCATTTCAAATGCATGGCTTCTGTTTGAAACGTTCAGAAAGGAATTTGCGTTTGAGGGAAAATGTGAAAGAGAAAGCTTTGAATATAAACTGTGATTTATGGACCATTGAACTTTGGAAAGAAAAGTGAAAATTCTACTGTAGGATCGATCAACCTCAGGCTGTCTGCATACATGTGTGAAGTATTCGATTGTTACTGCCTGTGGCTTGTGTAAAGGGGTTGTGACTGTGTAATGTAGTGTAGCCCTAGTGAAAATTATCTGAGTTCCTGTAATCCCTCCAGAAATATGCTATGCACTATGGTATGCTACCTGTACTATATTATGCAAAGGCCATGCTTTGGTATGTTATTCTACAGTATGTTATATTCACTTGTTATGCTATGGTATGCTGTACTGTACTGTACATGTACTGCGCTTATGTTATTCTCTAGTATGCTATCCTACACAATAGCCGTATGCTATAGGCCATGTATGCTGTATGTGGTAGTGAGCATTCCATTATATTGTAAGCAATGCTATTCATATGCTACGGTGTGCTGTTCATATGCTATGGTATGACATTCTTTGTGAGTGACATATGCTGTGATAATGCTATCATATACATGGTGCGCCTTTTCGATTTTGAGTGCCGGGTGATTTTAGTGCATCTACTGCGTGATGTGGCTGCTTTTTCATGAAAAAGGATCCCATGGAATTGAAATCTGCTGCAAAAAAGTACCAGGTATTTTTGGTCATATGTGGATTAGTGCTGCATTAAATGTGCAAATGTGCCAGGTAATCTACTGGCAATAGCGTATTCTTAGTATGCTGTACAGTACATGGTTTTATGCTATTCCTCATGTATTGCCTGCTGTGTTCGTTTTTCTAAGTTTCTCCCTGAGACGGCTATTGCTCCTACAACATATATCTCTTCTGGAGCTTTTAAAGCAAATTTGAGGTTTGCCATGGACACATCTAGTTTCTAGAAATTTGTCCTTTTGAGCTTGCTTGATTTCTGGCAAAATACAGGATATCTGTTGTTGCCATTAATGTCTTTATGTTATTGCTGTTCGGTAGACTATGCTGTGGTTAGAGGAGAACGAACGTAGTGTTTCAGAATCATACAGAATGATGTGAGTATCGGTTTGGGATGCACTTTTCATCAAAACATTGCCGGGTCATCGTAAAGATGTTAGAGATGACAAACATGTAATTGGAAGTCAGACACTGTATTGGCCATCATCTCTGTTGGAGGTGATTGACGTGAAATCTGTTTTTGCATTTATCTGTCAAGTTTTTGAGACGCTCATCTGTAATGTGTTCTGTCCTCCCCATTCCTTTTTGTCCTGATATTTACAATGAGATGTTCTGTCTGTTGCCGTGTCAAACACCAATTCCTTTTATGCAAGACTAGCTGTATGTTGTACTGTTCAAATTCCTTTTCTCCTTGTGACCAGACCACGTCCCCTGGAAGTTCCCCCCAGACAACTCCTAACCCGGAGACTTCCCCCTCGGAAAGTTTGATTAAATGTAGAATTGGTGTTAATTGTCCCAATGAAAATTTTCCCAGTTGTGAATTAGGATTATCAAAGGGGAAGTTATCCGGCTGGAGCCATGTGTGTTGGGAAATTGTTGGGGGGCAATTGTTGGCGGGGCATTGTCTTGAGACCTTACTCCTCTGCTTACCTGTCTCAGCCCAATAATTTCATGCTCATAGTACCATACTCAAACTACTGGTAATCTTTCTAGCACCTCTCCGTATTTCTGTCCAGCTCATCTTCACAATAGTGAACCTTCACTCACCCTGTCATTTGAAGTACCCTCCCCTCGTACTGGATGAAGTTGCTCGGTTTTTCCATCAGTCCAAAATTTTCTCGTCCCTACCTAAATACTGTTTAGTGCAGTGCTTGGAGGAAATTAAGTGGTCATTAAATGAAACCACCATTGCAATGACCCTTCTGCATGGCCCTTCATGCCATTGTCAAGAGTCCTCATCGTTGGATTTCTGCATGTGATAAATTTAAACACCAAGTACATACCGTACATGGTGAAGCATGGTATTATCCTTGCACACTGTTTTAATGTAGCTTATCTCCGCATTTCCCTTTTTTTTTTTCGAGTGTCTTTGATCAAATGCCATTGCTGTTCTTTTTTTCTCTGCAGGCAAGCCATTTTTGACTCTGCATGCAGTCTATAAGCTGTACTGGCAGTGTTAATTAGCATTTGAGCTTGTGCTGAAACAAATATCTGAGTTGTTAGCTTGGTACATGTCTCTGCTTGTGATATACTCCCATGCTGGGTAGAATGCTCGGTCCTTTAATAACTTCTAGCCTACATCAAATTGGTTGACATTTTACACTTTATGCATTTAGATCTGTCTTGTTGATTGTGTGGTTTCATTCCACTTACTAAAAGAACTATGCCTGGAGGCTCTGACATACAGAGTTGGTATGTACATAGTGTACATGGCCTGAGTCAACATAGACTTTTGCATGGTAAATACTGCCATACAAATAGTGTGTGGTATGTGCCATTCAGCATCGTTATCTGAGATGCAGGTAGACTGTAACATGAATGTTGCAAACATGTTGCAGTCTCAATGATTCAGTAATTAGTTAACCCATCTGGGATGGCAAATTAACCACAATGAGAAAAGCGTTACTGATGATTAGAAATTCATGATCAATTTTTAAAGATGGTAACCACTTTTGAAATGTTTAAATACTGATGTTTGGACTGATGTTTCACATCACAGATACCCAACAGCCTCTTTTCCTTCACCCTCCATCACGAAAATAAATTAATATCAGTGTTAGTAATAACTCTGAAAGCAACACGAGCGACATTCAGCATTAAAGGCCCTGAGGTGATGTAGTGTCTGGATTCACATTCAGAAAAATAATGCTGAAAACTTAAATATTTAGGTCTAATTATTAGATGTTCCCCTTGTTATGTGAATCCCCGTCATAATCTGTACGGTTGGGTCACTGCTAGCATCTGCTGCAGGTTGCGGTGGAAATACTCTATAATTATGTGACCTCAACGAAATGACGACACACAATCTTTAATACCTGTGTCATAGATTCTCTGGTTCTCAAATTTATACGGCTTGAAAGCGTTTCCACTGATCGAGAGAGATTTGTGAGTAAATTGGTCGCCTCTTTTGTGATAAGTTTCACTCTGCGAGACGTCTAATTTGTTCTCTGGAATTTTGTAACACCTTCCGTCGCCAAATCCCTTCCGGGCAGATTGCATCGTGAGATATATATCTCCCATCTTTTGGTTTCTGTAAGAACAATTTTCCCTCGTTCCTCGTACCCAGACAGATTTAACAATTTACCCTGAAAAGGAGGCATGATATTGCGTGAAACTACAGCTCCTCAATGCTGTGTGCAGCTCAAAGCTCATTTGCATATAAAAAGAAAAAGATAATTGCCAGGTTGTATCTGGCAACATCAGATTGATAATGAATAGAATCAGGGTTGAATATATTGGACAGTGAATGAGATTTAATTACTTCAACTCTTCTAATGTTAGGATTTCCTTTGCAAGAATTTTATCAGGCAGACATTTAATTTGCTTTGTTTCCTACCTCTTGTTAAGCAAAAAAAGAAAGAAAGAACTTGATTCACTATGTCACAACTGTTGTATGTGATCCTTTAAAGTGTCTGCCAACTCTTTCCTTCAGTCATAAGTCATTTCTGTTTAAAGGGATAAACTACTGTATGCACTGACTGCTTCTAATCATTTTCACTGAACCATGGATGTGATATTTGGTCAATGGTTTCCTGTCATTTACTTGTAGTCATTGAGGAAGCTGCAGTACTTTGCCCTGCAAGTGTACCTTGAAGTTTGATTTTGTATCATTTTAAAGCTGGAATATGAGTTGAAAATTATTCAGCGAAAGTCAAATTCTGCGGAAACTGTCATAGCCACTATAAGACAGCATTGTTTTTAAGCTCGATTTTTGCATACATGAATATTCCTCCATATACATTGGTCTGTATTATTTCAAGTGATGGTGATTGACTGCTATGCTTTCCTGGATAGTCTGAATTATGTAGGGCCTACAAAAACGTCAAGACAATTTTCATATTCAAATATATGGGGGATGAATGCAAATAATCCTCTTTCAGAATAAGTGACAGGTGATCTTTTGCCCTATTTTCTCATCCCTGAAACACTGACGAAGAAGAAAGTTAGATGTCCAGGGAATTGCCACTTGCCAGAACAATTCATATTCCAGCTTT
>VJOZ01002042.1:0-13729 GCA_009801055.1 Stichopus horrens | reverse complement strand
GATGCAGCACAGCCACGGCACACATGGATTCCAACTATTCATACAACAGCCACCACACTTCACGTTTTTATACACTTGTGGATATGTATGACATGCGCCGATAGAAGCACAAACATGCGCCAATAGTAGCAGTACATTGCAAAACATAAACAGTTGATTGCTGAACAGTCTGCATACCTTGCAGCTCAGGCTCTGTTGTGCACATTCGCCATCGTTCAACGATCAAAGCAACACAGCGCAGCATGTTCTGCAAATAGTTGCACGTTCTGATTTGCAAACCATTTACAGTACATTGCAGTACAAGCAGTACAACACAGCCAAGTTGCAGTACTGTCTGCGTCACACTCCTGCCCTGATTGTAGACGGCACTAGTTGCAAGCAGTTGCATGCCATTTGCAATTCCATGAGTTGCAGTACAGTCTCAGACACGCTTTTTCATAGAGTGACCGAGGCATTAGCAGTGGAACCAAACAAATGCCACTAGTCCATGTCAGTGCACACTTCATCAATAACAAGTGTTAAACTTTACAGTGTACTGTAAATTTTACTACTGTTGTTGCTTAACCATGAACTCACTGAACACTTCAGAGCCTGCATTTTACAACCACAAGTAAATTCAGAGGACTGACTATGAGATTCCCTGATAGCACCTTCAAGCAACGGTTTCGGCAGGAAGAGATGGCAGCATTGTAAAAAGAGATAATGGAACCATTTCTCTATTGTTTATATAGTTAGCAATTAAACACTCTCCCCTTAAAAACTCTTTTGAATCACTTGCTGAAGATTTGCAGCCAGTACCGGATTCACCACTAGGATTACAAAGATTCTGCCTTAATGAAAGTTTGAGGGTCACTTAACTTTTATATATGAACTGCATACAATGATGCCAGCATGGCACGACTTTGCTGTTGCCATTTAACCATTAACTCAGAAAGAACATGATTAAGTCACGCCAGTTGCAACTGAATGTTTTTTTTGTTTACAATTAAGGCAACAGCTTTGCAAATTGAAGCTTAAAAGCTTCCACAGTCCAAACACTGTGACGGTCTCATCTCCATGAAGGGTAAATTAACTATGCATCCTGTTAGTACCATCTATAGCTGTTCATAGCAGTCATCCTGTCAATAATAGATATCCCTGCCACCGAAATTCTAGTGTGTGTGATGAGGAGAACGAAAGAGCCTCTTTCTAAACTTTGGTCTTTTAGAACTTCATTTATGTTACACTTCACTCCCATCATCTCCAGGGTGTGATGAAAAGTCCAAAAATTCTTATCTTGAACAGATCTGCTAATTAAGACAGGTTGGTAATTGATGAACACGACATTGATAAAATGAATATTTCTGTGACAGTCTTTGATATTATTACCAGATACTGCTCATAACCAAAGCAGACAATGAGCTGTAAATAAATTGTATGTAAACATGTATACATGATAATCAATAGGAATTTACAGTATCTGATCTTTGTCAAATTTTGGCAGGTTTTGCTCAACTGAACGATCATGAAACAAATATGGCATACAAATTTATGCTGCTCATATATGCCATTAAAAATTTAAAAAGAAGTCTGGCTATTCACCAAATCAGACTGATTTCTGGGTGAACGAAATGCCTCATTCATATGGTAAGCCTACGGAATACAGTACCATATTTCTCTAAGATGAAAGTGGCACACATAGTCACTTTTCAAGACCCATCTGAGAACAGGTCGCCTTTGCTAATTCCATATTTTTTTTTTCTTTGGGGGACCTACTATAGACCATGCTGCAGAAGAGAAGTGTTTAATATATATGTGATGCAGATGTGATAACTCTATTAAAGCAAATTAATTTCTACTGCAAGTGCATGCAAAAATCATGCATACAAAATATGACAGCTACAGTAGGCCTATAGTATTTGCTTTCCAAAAAATTTCAATGATCTTGTCTTACCTGCAGGTATGCTTACTTTACCTCCACAAAAATGGAAAAATGGCATTAATTGAGAAAATGGGAGGACATTGCTACATTTTAAAACTTGATCCAAGCTATTTAAGTACTTGCATCAACTGGGTGCAGACTGGAAACAATAACGATCAAATGGCAATCTTTACAGAACCACACAGCTGTAGTTGGAATGTTCTAAATATATCTCTTCCCCTTGTACTGTTACCTCATCTGCTCAGAATGCCGATCATTACAATCATATTAAAGTCATGCCCTCTGACACTTTCAAAGTATCAGTTATTTGTAAGGAGTTGTTCATTTTTGGGAACACTAGACTTTCTTCAAAAGAGATCATGACAAGCATCTTTGTAATATGTACATGTAGATAGATTGCTGTCTCAAATAATAATTTTCTCCCCTTTGTTGGCTAGTAGTGATCTTTCTTCAAACACCTGATCATTCATTCAGTCAGCTCGTTACTATTCTGTTGCCTGCTTTTTGTTTATACTTGCATTCCTATTTTTTTGAAGGTTTCATGTATTCCGTGTGGATTTTCAAAACATTTTTGTTCCTCATGTTGTTTGCTCATCTGTTCGATGTTCTCTGTGATGTAATTATTCTCAAGTCTTTTGGACTTTCACCAAAGACGGAAGCTAGCATTCAATTTGGCCAAACTGCAGGGCAGAATACTCAACAAGCTTCCAATTGGCCGACAGATTTATAGGCCTGCAGGTATATTTGCTCAAAGGAGAGAAACAGGTCTCTCAGCTGAGGTGCAACACTTGCCATGAGGTCTGCCTGCACACAATCACAGGCACCTCGGTCAGTGTCGAAATTTCGCCTCTGCCCCTTTGCCATATCCGTCACCTTCCCTGGGTTCAAGTGCATACTAAAGGTACACCAGTCTGCAGTTGACAGCTGTGCAAATTCATTCACCATTTATTGGTTTCTTTATGCTAACAATGATACATCATTTACTAATCCAGGTACATTCAGTGTGCAACATCCTGATTCTTATAGAGATAGTGACACCCACACCTTGCATGGCAAAGTTAATGACTTACTGTCCTTCTCGTACAGTATGAGTACATCTTAATTAAGAACTCACAGATTTCCACACTGACACCTCATCTTCAACAAACTTGAAGACTTCATCGAGGACGTCTATCGTCATGGAAACAAACACATCGGTCAAAAGCAGGAACGGCACTGATGGTGAACAGGGGCAGTGAAACTCATGACGAGCAGCAGAGATGGAGAGTGTCACCCACAGATGTGAGATACAAATGAGGTGCAACATCCGTCTGCACAGAGAAAGACATTTATGGTTATTGAAGTAATCAACAGCACATTGCCATCCTGGAAATGTATTACAACTTTGATGAGTTCATCATTTGTCTGTCAGTTTGTATTTGTCTCTGTTTGTTTGTCCATCATTTTGTCTGTACATACAGTATCTGTTTAAGTTTAAAAAAGGCAAGTCAGTATTGCTACCTCACGTTACACTCAGCCAGTGAGCTTTGGGCCTTTTTAGGCAAAGACCCAAAATCTTTGTTCGTAATTTCACAAAACGATATTTTGGGCTTTCAAAATTGCTGGGGTATTGCAAATTTCTGTTGGTTCTTTCAACCAAGTACAGAATGCTTTCAGACATACAGCAAAAAGTCTTTTCACACAAGTTGAGCTATTAGCTGCATGTTTTCAGCTCTACAGACTGAAAATGTATAGTGTTGTCTGGCTCATCAGCCACTCATCATAGCCTTAGCACAAAAAAAATGAGAGGCACAATGTACGTACCCATGGAATGCTGGGTAAATCAAAGAAAGGTCCGGGATCATGTAACTTGATGTTCTGTGCTTGTCAGCGGCATATATACATCTTGTTGCAACTTTTTGTCACTGTTACCATTACATTGTTATCATCCATTGACATAATTATCCAATATTTCCACTTGCAACGGTTTGTCTGTCAATTTTTTGATATCACTTGATTTAAGCTATCTTAGAATGTATTTATTTGGTAATGTATTTATGTGCTAGTGTGGTACATTTTCAGTTCCAGAGGACTTTAAAGAAGTATTTCAGTGGAAAACCTAGGTATTTTTCATGTCACACCGTTACCAAGGAATATTTTCATTAATACTTTAATGGACACTTACACTGAAATCTCAAAAAATGTGCAGGTCTTAAAAGTTCATTGTTACCCCTTTTTCACTGACAACCTTTTTCGAAGACAGCCATTGATTATACTGAGAAAAACCAAATTGAAATAACTCAATGTGCACTTTTTGTCACACTGTTATTGTGGAATTGCCCTTAGAGAAATCAGGATTTCTTCACGTTAAAATTTACATGTAAGATCAAACAACAGCTAATCTTCTTGGAACTGGATCTTTCACTATGCGGGCAATCACTTAAATTGCCAACTGCACTGTGCATTTTTCTGGTTTCAGGGGGATGTAATGTCTGCTGTACAGCAATGTCTTCATTATGCTCAGCTCACAGTTGACTTTCTTCATCTACAGAAATAAATCACACAAAAATAATGTACCTCAAAAATCTGGCGAACATTTGTGAGTTCAACATCCTAAGGCCAGGTGAAAGGCTCTGAAACTTTGTTTTACAGTCATATGCACTGAGATTCTATCTGCCTGGATTTGTTATGTGATTCTCAAACCATACCTGCATTTGACATGGCAAAATGTGAAAGGCAGATACTACCATACAGAGCAAGGAAACTGCCTATCATGTTCGTCTTCATTTTTGTCAGTTTGTGAGTGCATGGTTACCGGATGTCAACCTGGTTTATCTATTTTTTATGACCCTGATTCACTACCTAACATTTCCAGCCAGCTATCATGAAATCAGTAGACTATGCAAAACCAGCATGTGGAAAACCTTGACCTTGTCCTAAAAATAAACAGCAAAGTCAGCATACAGTATACCTCCCCGCAGACTTACAAATTAATGTTAACAGGATGCACAGTAAGTGACAGCAGGTTTTACAATTTGATAGATCTGGAAACATCAGTCCTTCTAGAATGACATTGTGATACAATGTTTCTTTCTTTGTTGCTTGTGTTTATGACACTATGGTAACGACAACATTCACTCCTGTTAATGCACACAGTGCTGTAGTTGGGATCTTAAAAGCATCTTGCTACTTCGATTTCTGGATGATTTTGCGAGAACTTTTGATTGACATTTTCGTTGATCTGAAGATAATTCTTATTTCCTCTCTGCGATGAAGGACAACTACCAAAGTCAACGATATATCAATCATGATGGACCTGATCTCTGCCTCTCAGGAAGTAATTAAATGAAAAATTCTGGTAGGCTTGCAAAACCAAGATTTAAAGTGACAGCACAGAGATCAATGAACAAAGTTATAATATTCAAGTGGCTGCATATAAGGTCAGGAGATGTTGTAGTTGAACAGTATATGGTGAGGTCAAAAGTGCATTGTAGGGAAAAATCATGTCCCCCAGTTAAAAATGCACCTTTTTCAATGTGGCAAATTTATTTCTGAATAGTTCATACAGCCATAACTGGTCAGGCTCAGGCTATTCATTCTAGGAATGTTGTTGTCATCTTAATTTCACACCATTATGGTACACAAACTGCCGTTCCTCCAAATGTGTAACAGTTTTGAAGGAATTTATGCACAAAATTCACGTAAAATGACATAGCATAGCATTTTGAGCATGACACTCTTCATAAACATTAGTTTTGTAAAATGTAGGAAACAGTTTGTTATCCCTAGAGTTCAATATACCAGAGGGCCAGACAGAAAGTAACGACGACACATGATTCTTATAAATCACTCTCAACCTTCAAAGACCACCTGACTCGGTACCGTAATCACCATGAAAATCTTTCTCTTTCTTCTGATTTGCAGGAATGTTAGTAAAGTGCTTACAAGAAGAATTTACATCATGAAGGATAACTTTCTCATGGTGTTTATTGCAACGTACCTTGTACATAAAAGCAAACAGTCAAATTCTTTGCTTTGCCAAAGTACTTTCCTACAGTAGGAATGTTTACATTAAGAAAAAGAGAGTTTAAATCCCTTTCAAGTGGTATAATGATCATGTTTGCATTTTATGGACAACATGTGCACGTACTGCCAAATAAAGCCAATACATGAATGTTTAAAAAAAAATAGAATAACTTTGGCTAGGAGCATAATTATACATTAATTGCATGCACATGACAGAAAGTGTACACAAAGAGAACTCAGTGCTAAAGTCTTCCCGTAATGCTTCATTAACTTTGATTGCTTTAAATTCATCTGACTTCATCTCTTAAACATTTCAATTGAGGCAAAACAGTGGTCAAAACAGCAAATTTACTGGAAGTTTATTTTTAGCAGCAAAAGCAGAGGTACTGTATAATTGTTGTTGACATTGTGACAAGTGAGTTGCGGAAAAGTGTAATGAAGCAAGAACTTCTTCTCACAAGGCACTTTGATCCCAGCAGCCTAATGCTATAAATTTTAAGTGCAGCTGTCACAGACTGAAAAGTCAAGGGCATCCTATACAGCAAGTCCTCTTCCTCGTACAGAGTCTCATCACTATTCTGGCAAGTAATCAAAGCAGTATTTACAATGCAAAATTGTTTTCTTTAATTTTAACTGCTATATAGCCTTTATGGTTTCAGTGCTTGCTATAAATTGAAACAAGGCGCCATATTAATGACTGTACCTGTACACCTTGTACACCATGCTATAGTACTTCATGGTTTCAGTGCATGCTATGAAGAGAATCAAGGCACCATATTACCTGCAAACCTTGTACACCATGCTATAACAATTTTTGGTGTCAGTGCATGCTATGACGATGATCAATGCACCATATTACCCGCACACCTTGTACACCATGCTATAGCACTCTAAGGTTTCAGTGCTTGCTATGAAGAGAATCAACTTCGGTAATTACCTGCACACCTTGTACACCGTGCCATAGCAATTTATGGTTTCAGTGCTTGCTATGAAGAGAATCAAGGCACCATATTACCTTTACACCTTGTAAACCATGCTATAGCAATTTAAGGTTTCAGTGCTTGCTATGAAGAGAATCAATTTAGGCAATTACCTGTACACCTTGTCCTTAACAAATCATGCAGTGACCATGTTCAGCTCAGAAGTGGCAGCCTTTAATGATCTTGAACTGCCTGCATGTTAACACATTTTTGCCATAAGAATAGGCATACGGTAGCTGATATATATGTTAAACATGAACTTCAAAATGCCAAAATGCACATCACGCATGACGCAATTATTGCAAAGAAGACATTCATTGTATATCTGTTTTCTTGCATCACTTAAAAAGTTGTTAGAGTTATTTCAGTTTCAACACTTATGAAAAATCCCATAGTATACGTAGTACCAAAGTATCATCATGATGCACACATTCCAGTGCACGTGTCCGTACATGTAGAGGAGTACTAGAAACTTTATCATACTGTACTAATATAACATTCCATCCTGCCGGAAATTCACAATCTCGAATGTGTGACAATTGTTGAACTTCTTATGCAATTTCACTCATCACTTTGTCTTACTGGTTACATGAGTGTGTGGTTGTCCCATTTCCACTTGTAATGTTGCCAAGCCAAAAAATGATAAATATCCAGGCCTTGAGTTTTAGATTTTCCAGGTATGCTACAAATCACACTTCTCAGGAAATTAAGGAGACTGTGTGGTACATTGTTGTGCTGTTTTATAAAACTATATCGTACTGCCCATCACCTGTGTTCCCATTTTTCCTCTGGGTGTGCAAAAAATCGCACTTCTCACAGTGAGTCGAGGTGAGTGGTGTGCAATCGCACTCGCATGCCTCGGAATTCGAGGCGTGGATATCACTGAAATGAAATTATCCTGCTAGAGCTGCTGTACCAATTGGGTAAAGAGTGATTCACAACAAATATTAAGCACTTAAGAATGTGCCTACTTCAGGTGGCACTGGATGTCAAACCTTTCCCTTGCATACATTTCACCCAGCACTCATCCAAAAATGACCTAAACTATGTGGCACTGTTTTTATGGCACTTTTCTTATGACACTGTTTTTATGGCACTGTTTTTATAGCTTTTGAAAGTCAAAACCATAGGAAACAGAACTTCATAAGAAGTTACTTTATCTCCTTATAGTGTATAATCTGGACATGTCAAAATTATTCAAGCTCAACTACTTACAACCGTGTCTACTGCCAAATTTTGTAAAAACCGTATGTTCCAGACATTAATTCCGATCAAAACCAGCAGTTTAACTGAGGTACCAGCTACTGTTTGTGTAGTTGTCTGAAGGGCATTAAATTGAAAACAGAATCTGGTTTAAGATAACACTCTACATAGATCTTAGGTGTGCAGTATCATGGACAACCACTCAATCTCTCCACTGTCAGCAGGGGGGTTTGATGTATTTCAAAACTCAACTAGCTCAAACTTAGTACTATAAAGCTGCCACCATAAGTGACCTGTATCTCAATTAACTACACTTGCATACCATACAATGTCCTACGTATGATCCTTATCATGAAATTGCTAATTATACTTCTGTGCATGAACTGTGCCATCCAAATCAAAAAAGTTCCTGATTTTCATGTTAGCATTCACAGTGACAACTGTGTCTGTCTATACTGTATTCTGATGTAATGTGAAAGAGAGCACATCTTAGCATCACTTCTCTGTACCCAGTCTTACGATAAACATATTATCTATACATCATTTTTCCTTCCATTCAAAAACTCTTTTCAACTTATACTACAGATTTGCTCCACTAGCAAAACATACAAACAAGGTACGCAAGGAAGTCTTCAATACCATGCTCTCCCCAAATAAGGAAGAATCATTTCTTTTGAAATTATCTTAATTTACCATACAGTATTTTCTCCTTCCAGTTCATTCCTGACAGATGGCTACCAGTCTGACCTTGGAGATGCTATTCAAGCCAATTAAGAAGAGCCAACAACTCAGGTTTTTTCTGCACTTGCAGGTACCACCTGCTGTCAGCGTTTACTGCAACCATGAAAGGATGTATCTTATGGCACGAAATAGCAATTCCACTCAATTTATCATCCTTTGATATGTGGAAGTAATGTGCTAAAAATAGCATGTTCTCAATGAAAATGACCCTCTGGCATACTTTGCATTAGAGAGAGGAGAAAGAGAGAAAAAAAAAGAAAATGTCACTAAAAGAAGCCTATAAAATAACATTTCAAGTGTTAAACTGTAATGTGAAAAAGCCTTCCAGAGGATACAGTATATGTGTGAGCTGCAATAGCCATACGAGCAGAGCAAAGTGGTGATACTACTATGGAACTTCATCAACTACGAGAATATGGAATGACCTTGCTCGATGTTGTCCAATGAATATCACTCTGAGGCTGTCATGTTGTACATTAAAGAGGAGCTCAACCAATTGTGAATACTTCATGGAGAAGGCCTGCAACCTTTCACTGTCACATGTACCGTTACTTACTGTACATACACGGTACCAGTATTAACTGACCCCTAGACAAAAGCTTTCAACCATACATAAGGGTACTGTAATTGTTTGCACATGAAACTCAAGTGTATCAGGTTTTTGGTGTCCCCTTCGCTGGAAAAATCAAATTAAAAGTGAACTGATTTGGTCCTTTGTTCTCGACAATATTACCAACTTTTTCAAGTTTAAAGTACAGTTCTTGGCATGCAATGCATGAAAACATCTTCAACAACCTGCTGGCACTTACATAAAAACCCATAAGAACTACAGACTATTAAACACCAGAAGTTACTGCACACTACACGAGTGACCATTTCTTCACAGGATGTACCAGAATTGGACACCCAAACAGTGCCGGCACTGTGAAAATCCAGCATTTCAAAATATTCCATCCCCAGGAAAAGTCACAAACAAAGCATTCTACAGTATTAAACTCCCAACTTTAAAACACACAAATTTCCCACACTACTGTACAGTATCAGTCTTAGCAGCAACGTGCTTCACCAAACAGAAATTCAGGCCAGGTACAAAGCATGTTGACTCATTTCCTCAAAAAAAGTGCTACCGTTTTGTGTGTAGACACTTCTAGCAAGAACTACAGCACCTCTCTCCTAGCCAGCAGGTAACAGATGACTAGGTAAAGAGGTGGACTTACACCTTGATCCTCTGAACTTGAGGGCTACAGTGCTAAACTAGATCAGCGAAGGGACACCTAAATGGCACAAATTGACCCATCAACAAAAAGAATTTCTATTTAAGTCAATCAAACACTTCAGGTTATCACTGCTGAGGAACTTCCTGACAGAGTTGGTCATTGGCAGGTTATTTTTTACCACAAATCTGTTAAGGAGGTAGTGCATGCTAAAACTCTATTTGGAAAAAGGAAGTGAAAAAGGTTATGCAAAATGTACGTCACAACTGTCTAGATATTCTCCTTTAAAAAAATATGACTGAGAGCTGCTTGAATGTACTGTAAACACACACACATGTGCACACACACACAGAATTTTACAAGAAGTGCAGTCAATTTAAACTGATATTTAAACAAACCACCTGATGAACACTAATGAATGATTCCGATGGAGCAGAAGTTACAGTAAGCAACCCTTCAATGAGCAAAAATTGTTTACGACTCATACCCTGTTGCCTCATGATGGCAGACACTCAGTGAATGACTTTTCAGAAGCTAATAATAAGCATCCATTTGACAGGTTGTAGTCAACACTCATAAATAGAGAATAACAAGATCGATCAATAAGAAACAAAACAAACAATAGGAACAAAAACAAACATCCGTGGTTGAAATTGCCTTGATCCAGGGCAGCATAATTGAAATATAACATAAAAACTTACAATTTTAAATGACAGGTTTTCACCAACAAGAAAAGCAAACAATTGTATTTTGCCGTAATCATATATCACAGGCCATATTATCAAAAGGGAGAATGGACAAATATTCATCTCTTTTTCATTTCTTTTTAGTGCTTTTCATTTTTACTCCTTTCCTATCGATTTGGGGCCTTTGAGCAAGTTATTGAATAACTGATTTAAAGCAGTGCACTTAACACATCTACACTTTTAATATGGAACAGACAGAATTTTTGGAAGAAAGGAAATTGGTATAAAGATGATATTATAAGGGAACACCGTGCCAAAAATGAAAGATGTAGTTTGGTTTATTGAAGATTTTAAAACCAATAAGAGTCCAGTTACTCTAGACTATCATTTTTTAAAGCTGGAATGAATGCAACAGAAATAAAATCATTTGCGTAGCTTTGGAGTATCTAGCTTTACGACATGTCAAAAATCCCTAAAATCCCAATAAGTTGTCAAAATTGCATAACCATGCTAATAAGTCTGCCAAAGAGAGTCAATAACATAAAATCATGCATGATTGTAATTCTTGAGACTTATACATATACCTGTATAGTCTTTTTCACATCTCTGACTATACAACCTGACCTTGTGACATGATATCATGTATGATTATATGTCTTGAGACACCAATGTGAAACCTTACAAAACCAAACGGCAGGGTACTGAATAACTTTGCATCAGATTCTGCTATCGTAGCAGAAGTGAGGTGTACCTTGGTACACTTCACGTGTACACTGCGCGTATGACATGATAGAAATGAAGACCTTGCCTGCAGCCACCACATATGATTTGATGCTACCAAAACCAAAATACGGTGGAGCTTTGTTTGTGGGGTCTTTACTTCGTCGAAATTCCCTCCTGACAGCCTCAGCCTCCTTACAGAATGCACTTTCAATACTCACTATCACACTGAGTCAGGATGTAGTCTCAAAATGCTCGGTCCCAAGCGAACTTCTTTGTCGATTATCACCCTCACTGTGAATCGGAATGTGAAACACAAATTACATTGATCAATTATTGATACACTTTTCCTTATATTTATCTCCTTCCTCTCTAAAATATCTCACGGATAAGCTGCCAGTTTTCTGACATACATGTATCGTATGCCCTAGGCATGGGGAGACAAAGATTTTTGTCTGAGTCGACACAAAAAATAAATGAACCGAGATCTCTCATTCCAAGACAGGAATACTGTACAGCCGAGCAGGACAGAGTCCAATTGCAAGAGCATGCTTTTCATGCTTATATATGCACTGCAGGGCCAACTGTACTCTCTACCATAGAACTTTCACGTTATCTAATTTCCATATTGTTTTACAAATACGTCTCTGATAATTTCACTTCGGGTAAAACTTAGTGATTCACCCTTTCGCTACTGTACAGTAGGTGATAGTGATATTTACTTGTTGAAAGAAGTTTGTTTTCTCAAGGTTTTTGACCTCTGTAAGATGTTGGCATGGATAATTGGTCTTCTGCACAGTAATAGTTGGGAACTTGCTGCGGCTGATTTTCAAGTGCGTTAGGTGCTTGTTTTCATAGTTTCGACATACAGTACAGTACTTCACATGCTAAGTAGTAACATGTCAAGAAATACCCCTTACAGATTTTTACAGCAATTGTGCAGCCATGTGTTCAATGTTTATTCTTTGAGTGATCTGATCAACTGTTTTCATTTCCTGCCTGCAGATCAAAAACCCGACCAAAGCCTCACACATCTGGTATTTCAGAAGTGTGAACTTTTGTGATGGACCATTTTATGGTGATCATTATGTATTATCAAAATTGTTGCATCCATGCAAGTTGCATTTCATAATACAATATGATGGATTCGGTGTTTCCCTTTCGATGCACAACTCTGAAGGTCAAAATCCTGACCTCTTGACAATAACCATCCTTACACTTTACTATAAAGTGATCTGATTTTCACAATTTACAGTAACTGGAAAATTCGTCATTGAAGAATTAACTGCTGTGTACAGTACATACAGACTTACTATCAGAAAATTCCAATAGACAGAGCAACGTTTAATAACAGGTAACGACTGAATATTAGCAGGGACCTGTTGATGTACAGCAACTGGTTTCAGCAGGAACAGTAGTTCTTACCAAACAAGTTGACGATGTGTTACCTGCCTGACGCTATAGAAATTGCATGTTACAATAGGTAACTCATCTGTTAATCATCTCTTACAATACAGTAAGTACTGTACTGTGTTTTACTGTTCAACAGGTAAATCACCTGCAGCAACTGTCGGGTAAGTACCATTATTAACAAAATGTCCTACAGAGTGTACCCTCTTTTGCCAAAAGTGAGGTACAGAGAGAGAAGTGGATGAATGTGAGAGAGATGTGGACGACATGTTTTTCGTGGAAGTTAATTTACATTTTTCCAGCAGGGTGCAACATTATCACTCCATTTTCAGCATATGAGAGAATGTAAATACCATTCACAAGTGCTATTAAAATATATCGGCACTAACTATCACCACTAGTCATGCACTGACTACTTAGGTACTAACACAGACATGCACCTTATTTTTATCAGAGAAGCATGGCATAACACAAAATCCAAGAACTTTCTTGTGCACTTTGGCGGTTGCATTTCATGTGTAGACTTCATGTCTTGCATGGGTTGTTTGTCTCATATTGTCGTTATGTGCAGTTTTTAATATTAGGACTTTTTAACTTTGTGTCCATTTTCAACATTTTGCTGCTATTTTATGTTTGATATCTCTCAACAAGCACCTTACCTTTACCATGAATTCAATAAAGTCCATCCACCTATCCATCCACTCATTCAGTGACTGTACAGCCTATCTTTACATTTCCTGGTCACAATGCTACATACTAATGGTGACGGCCGGGTCTACCCAATGTGCCCCGATTCATTACATCCAGTGTTTGATGTTCCTAGTGTCTGTATTCATTTCAATTGCTGCA
>VJOZ01002039.1:509-11623 GCA_009801055.1 Stichopus horrens | reverse complement strand
TCTGTCTGTCTGTCTATCTCTCCACAATTGTTCAAAGTGCATCTCCACCTGCATGCTGCTTTCATGGATTTGTTTGAAACTTACACACAATGTTCCTTTGGTGGTGGGCCATGTGGGGTGTTCAGAAAGTTTGGGTCCAAGATCCCATGTGGGCCCTTTGACCCATTGTATGAAATTCTACAAACTGTTTTTCCTCCTACGTGGTTTGTCGTAACGATACTCTGTCGGGTACATTGTGTTCGGTGATTTCGGGTGTTCTAGGATTTCACATAATAAACATGCAGACTTTTGGTTGAAGGTATGAGCTTCTGCACCATTGATGCTCTAGTTCAGCCTTATGAAGCTGATCTGGAGTGTAGAGGGAGTGGTGCTGAATGCATTGTGCTAATTCCCAAGTCACATTTGCTCTGCCGCTGGAATACAGCAACTGTTGCCCTCTGAAATCAGAAGATACCTGCGGTCACAGCAGAGCTGAATCTGTGGTGGCCTCAGGACCTCCCCAGGGCACATCCCTATCTTTGACAGGCCATAGGGCCCATAGGCCCATAGGATTATCTAAGTGTTTGCCATAGCAAATGGCATGTCGTAGCCATGCCATATAGCAATTTTAAGGAGCCGTTCATACCATACCATACCATATCATCTTTGCTACTCTTTCATTGGGAGGCATGTGCAAAACTTGCTGAAACTTTCGAACTTGTTCTGTACCCTGTACACTCCGAATGTGTAGTGATATCATTACCATGGCCACGTGGACTCCGTATGGTCCTTCTGCAACTGCTTTTCAAGTATGTTTTGCCTGCCTTTGTTGTTTGTAAAAACTTACAGCCACTGCAGGGACCCCCTGAGGCAACCGTGTGTTATCACTTCAAAGGCCGTACGGCAGTCACAGGTTTTCGATCTCCACAAGTTAGAAATATCTCACATGGCTTCCCCGATGTGTAATTGCTACATGTTTCTAACTGTAGAAATGCTGCTGGGGCCCTATAACTATTGTAGAAATTTAATACCCCACGGCCACCATGGCAAATGTGATTTAGATATAAGTTAATGCATTAGGTTAAGCAATAGTTTAAGTAAAAGTGACTTGTAGGTAATTGGTTGAAGTTCTACATACTTTAATACTTGGATATGGTTAGTTGAGAACATCAAAGGTCTTTTAAACTTTGTTTCATTTACTCCGTATGCTCCCAGAGAACCAGACAGTGCTGTTAACTTTATTTTTTTTTTTTTCCAATATCTTTTTTTCCATGTTCTCTGTCTGAAACATTTAATGTGAATGCGGATTTTTTTTTGTCTCCAAGATGGCATGAATATATTAAAGCTTTTAAGCACCCATTTGATGCAAAAAATCCCCGTAGAAGTGAATCTTTAAAAACAAAAGGCAAAATGTATGAGACAGATGTATTTATTCCAGTTATATGGAAGAGTTAATTTCCAAGGTTGAGAAGAATGTTCGATCTTAGGCAAAAATAATACTGTCTTTAAACATTTTGGAGTGCACACTGTCAGTTTGTAATAAAAATACAAATATATATATATATATCAGCAATAACTGCTGTCTCTCAGACACACGCTGCATAAAATTCTTCTTGACACAGCATGAAATTGATATAAAAATCTGACAGAACATTTAAAGGAGGCATTGCCTTTTTTCCCACAGTTTTGAATGTTTTCTGCCTTACGATGCTTTACAAAAAGTTGCAAATATATGTATTTTAATAAAGTTCTGACAGTTTCAGAGGGGTCGCTCTGTTTAAACTTCAAAAGCAAGTTTAACTTGAAATAAGGTGGTGCCTGTTGGTGGTGTTTGTTATCAAGCATTAGAGTTATCAGTTATTTTCAACTTATTTCTCCCCATAATTAACATTTTCTTGCTGTTTTTTTTTTTTAAATTGGCTGTANNTTTTTTTTTTTTTGTGTTTGGTTTTTGCACTTTGTGGTCCTGTTTCTGTAACTGTCTATTTCTCCTGGATGGAGGTACTTGTTTTTAAAGTTCTTTAAAGGTACTTATTTCCATCCTTGAGTTTCAGTGGAATGACCATGGTACCTCAGAGTAAACTGTACAATGAGGAGTGCCTTAGCCATTGGCTGTAGGCCTGAATTGATCTCATCTAAAACTCTTTAATTACAAGCATCAAATCTTTTAATCAAATTGATTGACCATACTGAATAATGCATGAATGAAGTTTTCATATTGAGTGAGGTTTGATGCTGTAGTGGCCTCTATAGAATTGCTTTGACAAAATCAAACCATTGAACCAATGATCATTAAACCAATTTGTGTTAAGTGATGCTTTCTAAAAATAGATCAATGATCTTCAGTTGAGTGGATTGATCCCCAAAAAGTAATCTCACCCTTTCAATATTTGTCGATATTGCATTGTCGTTTCCTGTGTCTAGATACCGGTACAATGGATGGATGCAGAAGAGAATGAATAAATGGATGAATAATGTGAATGAATGAGTAAATGAATGACTGAGAGGGAATGATGAAAAAGTGAGGAAGTGAATGAATGAGCCTGTGAATTATTGAATGTGTGACTGAATGAATGAATGAGAAAGAGTGAATGAATTGATGGATGGATGAGGGAATGAATGCATCAGTGAGGGAGAGAATGAATAAGTGGGGTAGTGAATGAGTGAGCATGTGAATTATTGAATGAATGACAAAATGAATGAACAAATGAATGAATGAGGGAGTGAATGAATGAATTAATGGATGAATGAGAGAATTAATGCATCAATGAGAAAGAGAAAATAATGAATAAGTGGGATAGTGAATGAATGAGGGGGTGAATGAGTGGCCCTGTGAGAGAATGATGAATAAGTGAGGGAGTGAATGGATGTATGAATGAATGAATGAGTGGAGTGAGTGAATGTAAGAATGGAGTGAATGAATTAATGAATAAGTTAGTGACAGGATGATTAAGTGAGTGAATGAATTAATGAGGGAGTGAATGAATTAAAGGAGGGAGTTAATGAATTCATGGCTGAAGTCCGAGTGAGTGGATGGCTGTTGGGAAGAATGAAAGTGTGAATGAGTAGATTATCGAGGGAGAGGAATTAATGAATGAGGAAGTTAATGAAATGAATGATAGTGTGCTATGTTATACCAACCTGTCCATGGCCTGTATGGATACAAAATGCAGTGGAAAATGCTTGCTAGTATTTCAATTTTGTTGAGTCACCAGAAAAAAGGTAGGCATTGTAAGATAGTTGTTTTTTTCACATGGATGTGAAAATGGGTATGGAAGCAGAAATCACTCATGTAGCTGCCATGGAGCTTTCAGTATTTCTTAAATTGTGAAATGTGGGATAGCTATTTGTAATGCTTTGGCCTATTCTTCCTAAAGAGTGCCTTTGAACAGATTTAAAAAGAAAAATTAAGTCAACTATTTAACCTGTATTATGAGCAGCTCTCAAGTCAAGTGAAATTAGGAATTTTCTCCAAGTATACACATCTGCATTCTATGTGTTCTTGACATTTACATATTTCAAAACAAAGTGTGTCACAGCTTTATGTCACTGTTTTTGAGATGTGTATGACATTTGCTCATACCATTTTTAACATAACAGAAAAGTGCAAGGTAATGTATGCAACAGTCGTGCCACAACCAACTGTTATCCAAAATTTTGATTTCGTGTGTAGCAACAACCACATATTACTTGGGGTCTCTGCTATATTTTGTCCAGTTGAGATCCTTTTGATGTATTCATATCCGAGCTTGCTATGTTTATTATTATTATCATTGTCAATTTTCTCCCGGTAGAGACACCGCCGCCCGGTTACATGAGTGAAGATGGTGATACAAATGACAACAGTATGGAGGCATCTCAAAACGGTAGTGAATACGGTATGTTAAGGTTTCATTTCTTTCCTTAACTTGGTTTGAGTCGTCACTTCACATGTACAGTTTGACACAAAGAACAAAAGAACCTAGTTGCTTCGCAATTTGTGACTCATGAAAGCCCAGTTGCGATCCAATTCACGATAATTCCAAATAGATATTTTGTCTTGTCCTCTGTTGAAGAAGATTAATGCCAATTGGCATTTACACTTAAAAATTTGGGTCCTTTTTTAGTTGTCGTTTTTGTTACAAATAAGGAATTTTTAAACTGCTTATAGCACATATTTCAGTGAGTTTTAGTTTTCAACTTACTCTTAATGCAGTATTTGTTTGATATCATCTGCCCATGAAAGTGGCCTGACTTGTTACCAATTCAGACATTGCTTAGCAAAAGTGCTGACCAGTTTGTTCTCACTATTTTCACACTTGTAACATTCCATGGTCTCATAAGGGCACCAAAATGGTATACACATGAGGTGAAAGTAAATGTACAGAACTGAAGTCAGGGTTTGATATAGTACGTTCTCTGTGTACCAGCCAGGACCATAAGCTGTATATGTACATGAAATGCCTGAGGGGGATGCTTATGTGTTGGTGTGCCGTAATTTTGCTTTGAAGCATGCCGCTTGTTAATGGAGACCATTCCTTGTCGCTATCATTAGCCTAGATTGTTCCACGAGGAGTGAGTGGTAACAACTTTTAGCTTCAAGGTGGTGATACCCTTCTTTAGTACCACAGCAGGCAAACTTCATCCAGTGATCGCCAAAGTGATGACTCTTTTACATCTAGACACAATTGCACCAAATTAAATTGCAGATACATGTCTTAACCAACTCCAGAGGAAGGTAGAATTCTCCAATGGCAAACCAATGAGTCATCGCATGAAGAAGGGAGGGGGGGTTGCTTTATATATTCTTTCATTCTCAAGATTAAAAAGAAAAAAAAAAGATGAAAATTGTTTATCATCAGAACCTTTGATGGTAACAGAGTGTTATTGGAAGCCGAGGCAAATGTGTGCACTGTTGCGAATTTCGATGTCTTTCGATTTGCTCATACAGCGTGAATTAACTTTAAGCGACAGCTATTGAGAAAAAAAGCAGGAAATCACTGCAGAGGTGTGAATAGAGGAAAAGCACAGTGAACTGTATGTCAGCAGCACAGAGAGAGAGAGCTGGTAGATGCAGGCTGATTTAAGAATTGCTCCATATACTACTGTTGTACGTACTCAGCGTACCTATTGGACTGGATGTTTCACTGGCAACATACTTTTGGTAAAAAGTGTGTCACTGATATATTTTTCCTTTTGGGTAAAGTCACTGGACAAGAAATTAGTTCCATGTGGTATAGTTCCATACAAGGATTGATTTTTTGCAGGGAACTTATGACTTTGTGTTGGGCACTTATGACTCTCTGTTGTTCTGCTTTCTGCCTGGCTCCATTGTCACCCTTTCTTCTTTTCTTTCCGCCCTCTTTACCGAGGCAGGCTCCGCAGCTTCACCGAGTCCAAGCGATTCGTTGGGTAAGTCACCACGACCTTCTTTGTCAACTTGCACCGCACTGATTTCGTCAGGGATAACCTCTGAAGTTTGCATGTGTTGCTGGATATGGGATTTGGCTCAGGTGTTGCTGTGGGCATAGAATGGATGCCTCTTTGGGTGGATGTGGGGGAAAGGTAGTGCATATACCTGACATAAAACGAAGTCACAGGGGGACCCAGAAAGATGAAGCATGATAATTGATACTCATATTCAAAAGAATCGTGTTATCATCCTCGGAGGGACACATGCAACAGGATTGTCAGTTCATGTGTGTCACAGGTCTGGCGGGAGCATGATTTTTCATCAAATCCTTTCATAAATTGCTAGCATTTTCTGACTTTGCTGTGAATGTGCATGTAACGAGCAGTTTAAGGTTCATTCCAGACCATTAAGCATTTGCAGTTTTACTGCAGACCTTGTCCAGACTGTGCAGAGTTTTTCTAAATGTCCTCCAGGAATCAGATCTACTCACACAAAGGACCACTGGTCATTTCAATCCACATTGGATTATCAACTAGAGGTCATGAAGCTGAGTGCCCCCCCACCCTGAAAGGAACTTTGATGTTGTCTTAAAGTAATTGTGGTTGTGATAGTTGTTGGCCATTTAAATGATTCACCAAGATCCAGCTTATTTTTGATTACTTCACCACAGAATTTAAGTACCATAACTTCCATCGCACTGCGGAATTAATTTCCGCAGAGATGTCTTTCTTCTCAGCTTTACGCTGTCAGCTTTTCACTGAAAAAATTAAACACTGTAAATGTTTACCTCAAAGACATGTCATGGCCTTCTTTTCTTCTTTCTTACTTGAAGCAAAAGCAATTGTAGGGTTTCTTCTGAGTCAGCTGCACCTTGCAAATACCCCTTCTTCTTCCCCATTTTCAGAGACAACATCTGACTCAGTGTCCAAGGCAAATAGACACTGCAAGACTTTTTTGATCAGTGGTCATTTTTCTGTAGAGAGGTAGCTTCTTCTGTGTAGAGAGCTAATGTACAGTAACAAACAACTCAGGTAGAAAATACACAAACGTGATCTTGCACTTGTGTGGAGTGAGATTGCGTGAATGAGATCTCACAAACTTTGTTTGATTTGATGAATGACATAATTACATTCGGAAAGCAGTCAGTACTGAACGTTTGTAAGTTGCCAATCAACTCGCCAGCGGACGAAAGCAAGCATGAGAATATCTAGTAGTGTTTAGTTCAAAGGATGTACATATGTGTTGAACACTCAGCTATGGGTCGTGCAAGCTGTTGTAAATTTTGATGGTAAAATGCAAGAGGGCTGCTCCCATGTAGGGCAAAAGACTTATTTTCAGTTTTCTGTGATAGTGTTTCAGCTGACGTGTCTATAATGGTGTGTGCAGTGTCTCTTCTCAATGATGCGTCAAAAAGTTACTTTTACAGAGACTTTTGAGGGACGAAATCAGCAGTCCCATTTATGGTGTTTTCCAGTCACCCATTGTACCTTGTGCAATCACCGTGTCTGCGTGATGGGTCACTATTTGCACGAGCCAACGTTATGAAAGGCAATTTTCTTCATGCACACAGCCCAAAGCTATATGGTGGAGTCAGCACAGTGTGATTGTGGTAGAAGTTGCCTGTGTGCCGGCAAGGGATAGCAAGACGTGCTGATTATGGAAAGATCATAGGTGAAAATTATGCATTTCATGTTTGGATACAAAATACTTTGTTCGTTTTTTTCCTAGGAAGTTGAATGTTTGGCTTGGTTACAGAATTTTACTGTCTGCATATCAGATGACTGCACCGTCAGTACGTGACTTCGAAAATTTATTGTGGCATGCAGTGTGTTCGAATTTGCTATCCAACTGGCTGATTATTAAGCATAGGTGTGAATCCATTCGGTCGACGTCCTGCTGGAGAAAGATGTGGAAAAATAGGCTGACAGCTTAGTTACATCATTGATCACATGACCTCCAGAATAATGTATCTGGGTGTAACCCTGTGGAGGAATAACCAGTCTGAACACTTAATGAACTGTCACTTGTGAAATAATAGTTGCAGCGTGTAACAGTCTGTTTGGTCTGTTGGATTGATAAGTGCTTGTCAAGCGCACACTGTTTGTGGAAGTTTCTATGATATGTCGCCACATTTCCGAAATAAAAAAAGGTATTTTTGGTTATTTTCAAAGTGAGGAAAGTATACCTTTGAAATTGTTTGAAACAAGGTTATGAGACTTATTATACAGTATTATGTTTTGTGGCAAATGACACATCATTGAGTATTGCACTGTGGGTAGTGTTTGCGTCACAGACCCAGGTACCCGTTCTCCATGGTCGGATAATATCACTTCTGTTTAGGCCGCAGGTCTGTGAAATCATGGCATTTTTCTTTGCATGTCGTTACCATAATACCATGTATCTTATGTACGGGCATGACACTAATGATGTTCCTTTCAACTTTAATCATTTGTTTCTTTGTTTTTCTTTCTCTCTCTTATATGTTGTTGTTGTTGCTGTTTAACCCAGGGCCCCAGGGAATAGAAACTTTATGTTGACCGTGCTACCCTTGTAAAATAAGATACAAATAAATAAATAAAAAAAATAAATAAATGTTATCACTGTAGATACATGCCCTTAATTTTCTCACAAGTACAGTGTTACATTTGGCTCAAGTATTGGGAAACTTTGGATCTGGGTAACAGTTTCAGAACCGAGTCTCGACGTCATCGGTCTGGTGACCGATGCGAACATAACACCGTTGGGAGATACATCCAGCTGACGGAAACTTACAGAAATACGCACTGATTCCTGCCTTAATGGCCATCAAACCAAGATACAGCATCTCAGGAGGCTATGCAATCCATCCCCAAAACGAAAGCCATTTCTCTCACAAGTCATATACTAATCACTAAGACATGTCATCAACACCTCAGCAGAGTATGTGTACATTGTTTCCATGGAAATGGTGTGGGAATGACTGCAGATCTGTTCAGGCTCCTTTTCTTAAGAGACAGTATGGTGCAGTTTTAATTCTGTACATCTTCATGTATATTCTTTCACAGATAGATCTCTACACTTTAATATGTCATATCATATGTGCATGTTCAGTTGGTAGCGCTGTGATGGTACTTGCAAGCAGTGATGTTCATAACTCACCACTTTGACCATAAGCACTCATTTTCTTACACAAGTCTCATCATTTTTGCTCAATTTCATCCTGAAAGGAGGAGCTCAAGCTTTTTTTTTTGGGGGGGGAGGGAGAGAACTTAAATAATAAAGATTGACTTGCTAGGAAAAAAGATGAGCATAGCAGTAAAATATGTGAACAGAATCAAATCCAACTTGTTCCAGGTTTCTTTGAAGGTTGAAGCTGATATCATAAAATCATTAAATGCCTAACTCTCCAAAAAGCTGGCAGCTTGTCGTATTTCAATCAATGTTGTCATTTGTCTGTTTCCTGTGTTTGCAGATATGCAACCGATTTCATACTGTGAGCCACCGTTTTGGTGCTCCATCACATATTACGAGATGAACCGCAGAATCGGTGAGGTGTTTCATGCGTCTCAGTCTTCGCTTACCATCGACGGCTTCACAGACCCATCCAGCTCAGAGAGGTTCTGCCTCGGCTTACTTTCAAACGTCAACAGAGATCCTATCATCGAACAGACGAGGCGACACATCGGTAAGCCGAACGGAAATTGGATCGTAGCTCTGGCTTTTTGAACTTCTGTCATAACTCTTCCCTAATCTCAAAATAATTTAAAAGAGAAAAAGCAACTTAAGCTTATAAGATAGCAGAGATTCGATATAGATTTTTCTTACATCTGTTGTTAGAAGTGGGAGGTGGCCGGGAGGTGGCTGTAATCTTTCAGTTTCCTCAGCTGCTGACTCAACGGAAAAATGAATTCAACTATTACAATACCCTTTCAGTTGCGCTGCACTTGCAACAATGTGAAGTAATACTGTAACGAAAATTTTCTGGGTGTTTACGGGCTGGGATCCTTGGTGACGTCTCATGTGTCATATTTTAATGGGCCGGCAGCCAGTTCAGGAGGACAGGAGATGGAGTGTGCTTTGAATGTGGTGAAATAAATACAGAGAAGTAAACCAAGCTCCAGTCCAAAAAGACACAAAGAAAAGGAAAGGACACGTACATGGCTCCTTGTCCATGTTTAATAAAAAGTTCTCTTTTAAATTATACTTGAAAATAAAAATGAAACACACAAACATAAACTTCAGAATCAACTCAGCGAAAAACTATAACTTGAGTACCCAACACTGTACTATGCTACATACTATCTCCCTGGATTCCAGATGGTGAACTGACTATCTAAAGAAACTCTGTTTTCTCCTTACTGTGACTGCAGTTGTTCCTGGCTTCAGCCATTCTCCCTAAGGAGACACTTCTCAAACTCCCATTGGACAAAGTTACAACTTGTTGTTCTTCTTACCCAACCAGCAGAGCCCTAATGCATAATCATGACAAGGTGTGACGCCCTACACCTAGCTGCTTACAACTTAACAATACCCCATGAGATTCCTCTCTCCAAGTGAACAATGGCCTAGATTCCAATCCCAACCCAGACCATGATATAGGAGTTTCTACCGTCCAGTAGCAAAAAAATCAAGCTTATATTGTATGAAGCAACATGAATGTAAGATGGTCCATTTACCTATGGCAAAGAATACACACGTCTGAAATTCAGGAAAGCCTGACAACACCAAGAAACAGAAGAGTTTTTTCTATTCAACATTATATTCACATCGCTATTAACACTGTGATGTTTTGATTAATGCTGTGTGAATACATTTCAAGGGAACTTGTGGCAGATATGAATATTTACATCTGAATTTCCCTGCCACAGCCAGCCACAAATCACAAAATTATACTTTTACAACATAAAATGTCATATTTTTCTGTCGGCAGTGTAATAAATCTCTAAAACTTGTTTGTGCTCTTTCCGCCTGCACCGTCTGGAACATTCTGTGGTTGCATAACATACTGTCTGTTTAAGAGCTGGTTTTGCCAAATTTTTACATTAATTTGACTCCATTATGCATTTCAATTGTTTCCACTCTGCATGAACACACTCAGCAAGGCACTGCGGCGATGAATCATGCCGATAACATACAATGTTCATTCAATTGTTAATTTGTTTTGTCTGATATATTCAACTGTTTTGTTACATACCATATTCATTTCAATTTTTTTCTTACATGTCAGCAGTCCTTGCAGTTTCCATAAACATTAATGCATAGGTTTAATAACCAACAAACATTGACTTAAATCGAGAAAGCAACTTGAAGTGAGTGTCAACACTGTGTGTGTGTATGTGTGTGACTGAGATCAGGAGAGACAAATTGCAAGTTTTTTGTTGCATGCCGTCCATATGGGCCGTCCTCCTATTCTTCTTTAAGTTTACAGTGGCAGCTCATCCATCTCCAAAAATGTAACATCAACAAAACTAAAAAATTTCTTTGTGAAATCTGCTCTGCAAGACCGAACCCAAGTAGTCCTTTGCTATGCATCTCAAAAAACTAAATCCTGGTTCAATGGTTTTGTTGTCCTCTCATGTGTGAAGGGAAAAAAATGAATTGCAAACAGTGAGCTTATTTTGTTTGTGGTGGAAATGAAAATAATTGAAGTAACATTAAATTGTTTGAATTTTGAAATTGCCCTTGTGCTACTGCTTCCAAGGGTGTAACTGTGTTGCATAAAGTTTAAAGACAACTAACTGCAAGAGTGGATCATGTGATCACA
>VJOZ01002034.1:0-16534 GCA_009801055.1 Stichopus horrens | reverse complement strand
TTTCCAGTGTTTTCCCAGTGTTTCACCGCAGGTGATGACCTCAAATCTTTGCACCAAAAATAAACCGTTGATTCTTAGCTTTAGAGTTATATTTGAGAAACAAGCTTAATAAAGAATCTGTAATGAGTACATCGAAACTACAATGCATTTTTGCATTCTGGTTTTCCAAATTTAGCTATTGCAAGAAATCATTAAGTTTGTACTCTAGTGTCACAACTGAAGAGTACCTATGACCATTATTTGACTCATTAATTTTTTTTAGTCACTAGGATTGATGGGTGACTTGCTATAAATGTATAAATTCACATTGCTTAATTTTCCCTTGTATTTCTTTTAATGATATAGTCCTTCTCTTAGAAATAGTGATCATATATAAGTTAGAGATGTACTTAGATTAAAACAGAGCTTCTTTTGAGAGTATCTTAGTATGATATTTTCAGTCTGTAATAATGATACAAAACAAAACACTACTCAGTTATATCTTTTCTAGATGTTAGTATCTTCACAATTCTTTTGCAGATTGTGTTTGCTAAAGGGGCTAACTATGCCATCAAAGAACTTTCAGAAATTGGTTATGATGTAGTACAATTGTCCTGGACTGTCAGACCAGAGGTTGCAAGGTAATTCATTTTTACATGCCCCTCCAAGAAAAGAGAAAAGGTCAAAGAGATGGTGATGGCATGATTTCCTAAAGTTTTGTATGTGCACCGTCAATTCTATCAACTTTTGTAGGTAACCCCTTGGGGCTTGTATGATGCTTTTCATGGCATTTGTTTGATACTTTCCTTGTCATTCGTATGATGTGTGTTTGGTGCTCATATGTTGCTTTTCTTGGTGCTTATTTCATGCTTTTTTTTTGGTACTTGTATAATGCATTTTTGATGTTTATATGATGCTTTGCTTGGTACTTCTATGATGCTTTTCTTGGTTCTTGCATGATGCTACTCTTGGTGCTTCTATGATGCTTTGCTTGTTTTTCGTATGATGCTTTTCTTCTTGCTTGCATGATGCTACACTTGGTGCTTGTATGGTGCTTTTCTTGATGCTTGTATGATGCTTTGATAAATCTCTTATTTTAATTCCCATTTCTCTGCCATGTTTAGGTTCTCAAATATGTTGATTCCACATTATGTAGAAAAGTCACAAACCTTATTTAAGGGAATTCTCCACCATCAGTTTTCATGTTTCCCAAAAGATACAAACATTTTGGTATGCCAGTCACCACACTGATTTTCAGGAAGTGTCTCACAAAGTTGGGAAAATCAATTATTTTTGTAAATATTTGAAGNNGGCTTCTACATTGCTATTGATGTTGACTTCACATAGGGTTGCAGTACTGTTCTGATCTTTTATTTGGTTGATAAAACCTTAGTTTCACAACGGAGTGGCATACACCTACCTTTTAAAGTGTTTTTTAAGCAAGCTAATTGTATATCTATAACTGTATATAATATTGAACTGGAACTGACAAATAAAGGAAAGAAATCACTTTGAGCCAACTACACAATTTAACTTTACTCAATTTGATTGGTCATAAACTATTAGCAGTAATTAAATTNNGTAAAGTATCTTATGGAATGAGGTTTTCATTATTGTTGTTATAAAGAGATTTTGCTTTGTGAAATGGTAGGAGGAACATGAAGGGTGCAAAAGGGCATTACAGCATTTGTCAGTTCTACATTTTACACATTTTCTGGATCATCGAGAAGCATAACTTTCAAGACATTATTCTACAACTAAGAAAGTTTATATGTTGAAGTTTAAAGTCTCATAAGTTATGTGAAAACTTTCTTGTTGGTGGAGAATTTATTCAAGGTAATTCAAACTCGAACCCCCCGAGCAAGCATCTATCAAATAAATGTATGAACTATTTGTACACATTTTAAAGTTTATCTGATGTCAAAGCATTCTTCAAGCGAGGACTTAATTTCTGGTTTTCCTGCCAAACATCATATGATCCACACAGAAAAGAAACATGTTTAAGTCAGTCTGTTCCTCATCACGGTTTTCAACATTTCTTTTAACATTCAGGAGAGACGCCCCATCTGTAACCCTTCAAGGAAATTTGGACCCATGTGCAATGTACGCGTCCAAGGAAGAAATAAGCAACTTAGTCGCTCAGATGCTGAGTAGATTTGGAACTCAGAAGCTCATCGCTAACCTCGGTCACGGGGTGTACCCAGATTTTGATCCTGATCATGTTAAGGCCTTCATTGATGCAATACATTTCCACTCTGAGAGACTGAACTCACCAAGTTAATCAGCCACATGGATATGCAGCAAGGAAAGAATCAGGGTATACGGTATTTTCCCCTTCTGGATGTAACTCAGTTTCTGTTCAGGTTTTTGCTTACGATGCATCTGCGCAACAAGGTGTTTCTGGGAACCATTGGATGTGTCTCTGATGAATTAGTGTTTCTTAGAAACACTGACATGGAGCAGTCTTTACAGAACACTAAAAAACATTAAAATTGCTCTCTTTCCCCTTTCTCTTCTTTCCTAGGTGGCACAATAAAAATAATTTGATGAGTAATTTATTTTGATAAATTATATCATTTCACATCAACTCATTTTGATGTAAGAACTTCTTTGCTGGGAAGAGTTTGTGCTGACAAGTGTGGATAGTGGATGAAGCTGGTGTTTGATTGAATGATGTCAGCTGAAACTGTTACTGAATTGCGGATCTCAGATCAAACGGGTGTTTGGTTGTGGATACTGAATGCTAGATTACAGTGTATACTCAACATATTCATAAAGAACACACTACTGGCATCAAAGTATATAAAAAGGGCATTGTTTCGACAAAAATCACACTTTATAGCAGAGATTGTGTTGTTTAGAAATTTATATATTCAAGTGTGACACTGTGACACAGAATGTTAGTATAGGCTATTGTTGTCATCTGTTATCTTTGAATAGGATACATACGTCGCATCGATACAAAGTTGTCCCTTATTGAAGCATCCCTGTGATTGGACAAAATGTAACCTTCTTTTATTAACAGTGAATTGATTGGTGCTAACATTCTGTGTCACTGTCATAGTGGTACATTGCAAAGTGATTAAGCTGTGGAGGAACTATGAACAGTGCATATTACAGCCTCAAGTTTGACACCAAACCCACACCACAGACCTTAACTTTTGTTTACCTCTTTTCTTATACCCTTCTACTACTTGAGTACTTGGTGTCTTGCTCTTGGTTTTTGTTTTTTTTTATACAAACTCTACACATTCACATATGGAGCATAATACTCAAATTTATATAGAATACAATAAACATTGGACTATTATTAACTTCAATTGGACTTCTTCTTTGTCAATTTCTGTACAATACACTCTATTAGAATGCAGTGGTTGCTGCAAATGTTGAAGAGAGAAAGAGAAGGCCACCTGCAAAGCATCTAACAGATCCATATGAAGCCTGTGGAGGAGTTTGAGGGGACCAAAATTTTTGATACTTGAGATGCTTAATGATGCAAAATAGTGCCACTTAAAGAGGACATCATGCTCCAGATTAAGAGGAATAGCCTGTTGTTAGCTTTGGTAATAGACTGAGTTGAGCTATTGGAAGGAAGTGGATTTTTTATTTCTTGCCACAGGCAAAAGGAATCTACGCAGTCCTGATGTCGTGTGCGTGTGACACTTGTTGTAAACACGATATCTCAAGAAGGGTACACATGACTGATCTCATACTTGCTGTGTGGGTTGGTCATAGTAAGTAGATGATCCCTATTGTTTTTAGTGGCGGTCAAAGGACATTTGAGGTCACCAGAGGTCAAACTGTAAAAACCTTTTAAACACAGTATCTAAAAAACAGTAACTGTGACTGATGTCATACTTAGTGAGTGGGTTGTTCATATTGAGTAGATAACTCCTTTGTGTGTTTTGTAGAGGTCAAAGGTCATTTGAGGTCATCAGAGGTCAAATTGTGAAAACCTTGTAAACACAGTATTTCCAGGAGGGTAACTGTGACTGATGTCATATTTAGTGTGTTGCTTGGTCATACTGATTAGATGATCAATATCATCTTTGGTGAAGGCAAAGGTCATTTGAGGTCACCAGAGGTCAAACTGTAAAAACCTTGAAAACAATATTTCCAGAAGAGTAAACCATGACTGATGTAATACTTGGTCTGCGGGTTTTAATAATGAGCAGGAGATCTCCATTGTTTTGGTCAAAGTCAAGGGTCATTTGAGGTCACCAGATGTCGAACTGTAAAAATGTGTAAACACAATATCTCCAGGATGCTACAGCATGACTGAGCCAATCCTAATGACACATGTTATATTTTTATGTGGGCTTTGTTACAGGGGAATGGATACTGCTTAATTATTTAAACTCTGAATTGTGAACTTACACACATATAATTATTTAGTCAAGTACTAAAGTGGGCTTTAACTGGGCCTGATTTGGGCCATGCAGTTTACTTGCCCAAGAAGGGCCAAGTTAGGACACAATTGGACTATTATCACAAACGATTAAAAAAAATTGTGATACATTTCTGTATGATTCATTTACATAAGCTCAAATTTCATTGGTCAAAAGAAATAAAAAGTAAAATAAAAACATGACTTCAGACGGATTTATCTTCGGCGTGGGTTGAGCTGTGGGCTAGCGTACTTGGCCCCAAACCAGGCCCTGTTGGTACCTACTTGGGCTGTCTTTAAATGTTGTGTAAATCATCTTAACAAAAATTGATTGTAGTTGTGTACCTAAATATGACTTCGACCTGTTACAATTTCAATTAACCTCCGGTTCACTTCAATAGTTCTTTCTTATTCCTTCCCTTACCCTTTAATTCATACCTTGTATCCTGAAGATGCTCTCTCCAGCGCTCGAACAGGTACCCCCCACCCTCAGGGACTTACTGCTTTGCAATGCAATGTGTTCTCTGACAAGGAAACCAAAACTTACTATTGGATGGGGATCGTAGAAGGTATTCAACCAGAAGTAACTTTTTGGCCCAAGAGGAGAAAGAAAAATAATTGACTCAAAAATCACACATCGGAGTTTAATTCAACAAAGCTCATGCTATCCGACAAGCTCCATGAATTTCTCTCAAGTAAAAACTTATTTGCTCTTTAAAACATTTTTACGTCAGAATCCCTGATGACATTTTGCACATTTTGGTCATCACATAGGTTCTTTTTTTAATGAGAATCTCACTAGAACTCGTGTTGAGTTTTACGGAGCGCATTCAATTTTGACAAATGTATCCCATATAAGGTGAAGTATCCACAGTAAAAGGAAACAAACAACGTTGAGAGCTGGCTCGTTTCTTACAGTATGTAAGTACTCAAGCCTTACACTGTTCCCACATTATCTGTTTCTTCTTCTGGCATATGTTACCGTCTCTATATACATCCATTGTCTAGTACCTGACCTTGTGTTTGCTTAAAGAAAGATAAACCATAATTTACATTTACGTTACATTGTCACATCTAGGCAAATAGTGAGGACACAATATAACGAGAAAATAATAAGAGCCTAAAAAAAAACTACATAGGCCCAATTGTTTATGTCCAATTGCGGCCCAGTAAAGACCCATTCTGTTAATCTATTTGGGGCCCAATAAAGGTCTATTTTGTTTTTAATCAATAAGCCCAATTGGGGCCCAATGGAGACCCAGTCCAGCCCAAGTCAAGTAGCTTGATTGGTTCCAATCTAAACCCATGTTGTTTTTAATGAATTAGCTCGGTTAAGGCCCAATGAAAATCCACTACAGTCCAAGTCCGCTAGCCGTATTGCGGCCTAATCATGGCCCCCTATCCGTCCATATCGAGGCAGCCCAATTTGGTCCTCATCGATGCCGGCTGACAAAATTTATTAGGCCCCAATTGGACAGCCTAATTTGGGCCGAATCGGTAGAACAATTTGAACCTAATTTGGGCCCAATATGTTATGTTCGCTGGGACTAGTTTGGGATGGACTTAAATTTCCATGACTTCTTCCTCGTGATGATCTTTGCCCTTAAACAAGGCCAAATGCTACGAAAGACTTAAAATATGAAATTATGTAACTTCATTTGCCCCACCCCCTCCCTGGTCGAAGATGTGTTTTGGGAGCAGCTGAAACAATATTGCCAGTTGTTGTAGAGAAGAGAAAGAAATGGCGAAGCGCACATCAACAGCAGTTATTTTGGACGGAGCCCTCGATCACAATGGGAGAGCAACCCAGGGCTTTGCAGGGATATGGAAAGCCACGCCTAACCTGAAATATGTGATTTTTTTGTTACATGGACTCCTTCTTTACAGTGGAATGAGTATTGTACTTTTCCATTTAAATTATCTGAGACTGTCTTTAAAAGGAGGGAGGTGGATTGAAGTACACCTTTTTTAGTTATTAGAAATTTAGAAATCCTTACAAAATTCGATCCACTGTATTATTTTCTTGTACGCATTTCTTTCAAAAAGGGAAGGGGAAAAAAATTCCCTGCAAAAAATCCTCAAATTCTTTGTGCACTTCGAACTTTTTACAATTACGAATTATTGATTAGTAATTAAGTACTATTTAATTCGTAATCGCGAATTATTCAATTTGTAATTACGGATTATCATTTCGTAATCACGAATTATTAATTCGTAGTTACAGATTATGAATTCGTACTAACGGACTATTAATTTGTAATTACGAATTACAAGTTTTCGTTTGGCTCTAATGGACTTTCGTAGGGAAGAGATAATTTCAAGAACAAACTTTTGAGGTGCGCGGCCACTGAAAGCATTACTTTCAAAAACATTTGAACACTACCTCCAACCACCAACTCCAAAAAAACACGTGTATATTTTCAAACTGGTATAGCCTATACAACCCATATTAAAGCCTATGAGGCCAGCACAAAACAGAGGCTGCTCTGGAGGCTGGAACCTAATATTAGAGCATCGGTTTATCTAGTTGTTTCTGAATAAACAGATCGAATCTGAACGAATCTTGCGTTCATGAGCTGATCAGCTTTACATCATTTTGGATCAAGATTGCAAAGTATATAGAAAAGAATTGTTCGACAGTCAAGATTAGCAGAAGCATCAGAGTTTATGCTCGTTTGTGTGCCATAAAAAAGACGCATTTTTGGACAGATCAAATATTACGAGATAAAGTCAAACAGAAAATACATAAAGGTATACAGTATTAGGGTTTTCTACTGATGAAGCTCTTCCACATTTAAATGTGAGAGCAGAAACCGGCCCTGTTGATCATAGGAAGCTATATTCTGTCGTATTACAACTTGGAAACAAGTAATTTTTTGTTACTCAAAAATACAGACATCCTTTCAACCTAAAGAGTTGAATCTTTTTCACTTTGCATGGGTGCGCGACAAGCCCATGTTTACCCAGACGTTTCCCCCAAAAATCAATCGCCTGGTTCTCCGTTGTTTCGTTCAGTTATAGTTTTCAACGCTCAACCAGAAATTGTCATAATCGATTGAACGCCCAACAAACAGGAACTTCTCTCCCAAAACTTGAGTGCAATCCTCCACGCGGGCATTTGCCCACTCCATGCAAGCATGGGGACTTTTTGTCAGAGAACAGCCGATTCAAGTATGTTTTCTGATTGGTCAGTTCTCGGACACATGTTGCAGAAAAATTGATTCTGAATTATTGACAACATTTGTCGATACACGTTGGGATATATGCTGCCATTTTTTTCTGTTCTGTACATACTGTTAACGTTTTCGGTAACAAGATGTCGTAGAAATTAAGTTGTCGACACGACAATGTGAAAAGTGTACACATAAAAAAGTAAGGTGTGTGAAATTAGCTTATATGGCATGACATGAGATAGAAATGTATTTTCAAATATTTAACTTTCAGAACAGGAGATAAGGTTTTCACCAACTTAAAAAAGAGAAAAGCTTGACTAAATATGAAATGCGCTTTTTCCTTGGTAAATCGTTTGAAATATGTAACTTCAGTGGCTCTACTGTTGGAAATGTCTGTTAGTCTAAGATATTGCATTGTTGGCTGGCAAATTCTTGGTGTCGTATTTGTAAAATTTTAAGTATTTCTAATTTTTGGTTTCGATGATAGTTGCAACATTTGTAATCATTATGGACTGTGTGAGTTTGCGATGCCGGAAAACAATATCACAATAAGAAGCCTGTACAAATCCCATATTTGGCAAGTAGGTGCACCATATTGAGTACACGAACGCTATTGTTTTGGTGGTGGTCAAAGGTTATTTATGGTCAACAAAGGTCAAATTGTGAAAACCTTGTAAACACGATATCTCAAGAAGGGAATCTTGGAATAATCTCATATTCGGTATGTAGATAACCACACCAAGGACATAAACCCTATTGGTTTTGATCAATAGTCATTTGGGTTCAACGTGGGCTTCAAACTGTATCAACCTAGTAAACAATATCTCAAGAATTAAAGCTTGAACCAATTACGTCTTGTAGGCTAAGTATGTACCACATGGAGTTAGTGAAGGATTGTAATATTTTTCGGTGGCGTTGGCCAAAGGTCATTTGGAGCTTCACGGATTTCAAATAGCGAAAACCTTATAAAAAGAATATCTCAAGAAGGGACTAACCTCGACACATCCAATATCTGGTTTATAGGTGTACCATATTGAAAGCCAATTATACCCTCTTGTCTATTGTGGAGGTGGAAGATCATTTAAGGAGTCAACAGACTGACAGAGGTGAAACAGTGAAAACACACCAGTACTGTAAACATGATGTCTCATGGAAGAACCCGCCAGAAAAAAAAGCATGTCATATGTACTTCATACCCAGCCTGATCGAGGTTTAAATTTTGTACAAACTATTGTTTAAACCAGATTTAACTTTGAATGGAGTCGATTGCCTTTGAATTAATCAGCTGGTTTAAAATTTCTTACAAATGGTTTTAAAGGGGTATTGTCTAGAACTTGACTGGTGCTCATAATTGCCCCATCCAATTTTGAATGGAAAAGTGTCCAAAACATATTCAGATGGAATGGATGGAATAATTCTTGCAATTCAATATTTTCCGACTGGATCTTAATCCTTGGGTAGGTGCACCAGCAAGGTGCAAGCTATTGTTCTTGGTGATGGTCGTAGGGCATTTAAGGTCTTAAGGTGTCAAATCGTAAGAACCTTTAAAAACAATATATCTAGAAGAGAAATTTGGATTGATATAATATATAGTAAGTAGATGTACCACATTGAGCGCAAAAACCTGATTGCTTTTGGTAAAGATGAAAGGTCATTTGCGGTCAACAGGTTTGCAATTGTGAAAACCTTGCATGCGCGATATCTCAAGAAAGGAACCTTGGACATCAGATCTTACATTTGGTCTGCATGAGCACCATATCTCAGGAGGCCTCTGTTTTTAATGGAGTTCACAGGTCATTCGGGTCAACAAGGGTCAAACTGTAAAACTTTGTAAAGATGATATTTCAGTGAGTGAAGTTATGATGTATCTCATATTTAGTATGCATGTGTGTTTGTTGATCTGTCATGATTCCTGTCAGTCTTCATCTAAGGTGAACTCAGTGATGTTATTGCATACATAGCAGTTGATATTCTCTCAATTGGTGACGTGATAACTTAATTACTGGCCTACTGTAGTGGTGTATTACGAAATCAAGAATAATACATATCCTCACCTTATAAAATCACCGTAACCACAACACATTCGTGTCTTATGATTGTGTATATGTAGTTAATTAAGCAATGAAGTTCTAAGTTACAGAAAGTTAACTTGGTCGTCGGTCAATAATGATAGCCGGCCATAAACACCCCTCTCTTTTATTTTCATAGGCAGATTTCAGCAACATATTGCACCTATGAAGGAGATTGAAAGCATACCTGGTGACCGATTAAAGAGAATAATTCTTGTATTGTTGTATGTTCATTAGGTAATGAAAATTTACAACAAATTTTCTCTAAAAATAGAAAGTGACTTCGAACATAATTTTGATTTCGAAAATTTAAATAGCCGGAAACTTGGACTGAGATATGGTAAGCTACTGAGGATTCAATGACGTAATCATCAAAGGCGGAGCTAACGTCAATTAGTGCATACATATTTTTACTTCGTTGGCAGTTACGGTAGTTTGAGTAAGAGGGAAGATTTCCCTAAAAATAAAGCTCTGTCAATGTTTCTTCGTTAAAACATGGCAGGAGAAGAGCTGTGTGAACATTTGATCACATGGGTGAGTTCGAAATCCTTCATGGAACATTCGATTTGGTTAGGCCTGCTTATACTGGAACTTCGTTTATGTACCATTTACAGTTACAACTTACACAGCTGGCGTAAACTTGTTTTGCTAATGTTTCCTTACTTAACTGTGTTAGGCAATGTAGACCTAGGCTACATAGGCTCTACCACTTACCAGCATAGCCTAGGCTAAGCCTATCCTCTCACAAGAAGTTCGCACTGTAATCAGATTCCTTAATCACACTCAGAAAGTGAGTCATAGTGATGTTTATTTGCCTGCTTACTGCATTAGCTCATTGAACAATTCTGGCAGTAGGCTGTATTAATATTATTAACCATATCATGTCAAACTCAGTCAAAGGAGGGCCTAGGTTACTGTGGCCGAGCCATAAGGCTTAACAATAGGCCTAACTAATGTTAATTCAATTGCTAAATATTGTTACAGGGCTACGAGTACCGTGGGGGTGATAGATACATAAAGTTGGGTATGACTTAGCCTAGCCTAATGCATAATTATTCAGTCCTGTGTAATATGTAGCCCTCAGACTCCAGACCTGTACTTAGGCCTAGACCACCATTATCAGTATGCAGGCTCAATCAGTAGTCCCATGATGTACAATAATGTTGACGTATGTTGGACATTGCTTTTTGATCCGATCGTTCGGATCGAGGTCAGAGGTAAGTTTTACATCATTCTAAGGAAAATCCTTTTTGCGAGTGGAAAAAAGACATTAGATCATGGCAGTAAAAAGTATTGCAGTCTTTTTGCCAACGTGAAATGGACATGGAATCAATAAATGGTCACTGAATCGTCGTATTTGGTCCAAATGACCTCAGATGGTAGCCTTTGACGACATCTATCAAACTAAAGCACAGCAGATGCTGGACCAACGTCTTAAATCCGACATTGAACTGGCAGCAAAATGTTTACAGTGAAGCTGAGGGCCTGAGGCTATTGTAGGCCTACATCTTTGTTCTCATGTGGCCTAATTCCGTGCACTGTAGGTTAATGTTTGGCAATAGATCATGACCACTGTCCATCCGGTAGTCTGGTATATTCCAATTTTTTCTAGGGCTTGTGCTGAGGGATAGGCCTAGTGAAGTTGAAATTTAGAGTTTCAATGACAGACAAAAAATTATTTAAGAACCTCGTTTTCAAAATGCCTTCAGTTGTATCATGACACTGAAGTTCTTTTCTCAAACAAGTTCTTTGACAGCATCATACATGTGTCACTTTGTTCACTGTTCACGTCATTTCTCCCATGTTTACATTCCTGACAATTCAGAAGTATTGCAACTGGGCAAAAAATTGTGTTGCAATTTTCATTCCTTTAAGGAGAAAATGTGTAAGAATAGAGGAATTAAACTTGCAGGCAAGTACATCAATGCCCTGGAATTGTGGACATATGTATTGCATCCCTTGATTGCACTGATCCGCTCAGTTACATAAGGCCTAGGCTACGAGTTACATGCATGGAAAGTGAGATTAATAAACTTCCTACTGTGTACAAACACTACAATCAATTGTCACGTAGATGTACGGTATATGCCTATATAGGGACCTAAGGGACCTATGCACATGAAACACTGCCCAGTGAAAAAACTCACATGCACCAGGAGGTGCTTGCAACTCGAGTTCCATAACTGTTACAACTCGGTAAAATCCATAGGATGCAGTGCCTCCTCTTGCTCTTCACATGTCCGTACTAACAAGTAATTTGAACACATACAAAGACATGAAGTGAAAAGAACACAAGGTCACACTTACATTGAAATGGTCATTTATGTATGAATGCGATATTAGTATGACTCGACTACAAGAATTAAGTTTGGAGTGGAAGATTGGAAGGAGTTTAGACAATAGATCTCTAAATATTTCAAGTAATTTTTTATCAACAATAAAGTGGTGAAATACACTGGATAACCTACTTCGGGCATCAAGATCCTTACTTACCATAATCTTGTCTCAAACTGCTTGAAAATGAAATGATGGTAGCATCCAACAATAACAGTCTTGATATCATTGGAAAGCTCTCTATGTATGATTGAGCAGGGTTGTATTGGATTGTTTGTTCGCACCTGGTTCGATACACCCTGAACTCTGATTGCATAGAGTAGGTGAATTTCATCAGTGTTCATCCATGCTCACTATAGTATGGGATCTTTGATGAGTCTTCAGAAGTTCTGATCCTCAAGTTCTAAGCTAAGCATGTCACTGCTTTAGGTTTTCTTCTGAGCATATTTCCATTTTTATATGAATTTTATTTGAAGGTATAGAATGTATAATGGCTTCAAGACAAAGCCCAACATAGTGGTATTCTATGTAACCGATTTTGAAAGTCCGATTTTTCATTTTTCCAGCCAGTAACAGTGACCTACTGTAAAATTAACATTAAACTTACCAAGCACAAGATACATGCCTTACATTAATGTTTGGTCCATTTTGTATACTCTACATTTTTGTTCATTTCATAAATTCTTTCTGTTTCATTTCAATATTTCTTTTACATTATAAAGCCTCAAATTAATGTACTTATTTCCATATTTGAAATTTTGATTGACATGGCTACTAAACACTGCGCACAACCAACATGCCTGTTTTTAGTAATAATGGAATGACCTGATCCATAATGGCCATAATCCTCTTATTGTTGTAGGCATTGATTGTCTCTGGCATTTTTGAAATATAAAACCAATTTTGAAAACAACAACATGCATGCATATGCCTGGCATAGGCTTACCAATCAAAATGTCCCATACCAGAACCATTGTTCACCACGAGCCCTTTTTGTCAGGGAGTTTGTGTCAGCACCCAGATTAAAACTTACTGCCTGCACAAAACCCTTAGCACCCGGACAGAAAAATGTTTCTTTCACTCCTTTCAGAAACTTGTGTTAAGTGAATGATACATGTTCCATCTCCCAAGTTTCTCACCAACATTACCCTTCAGTGGAAAGTTCTGTTGTAGCAATAGTAGTAATATACTACTTTAGCATTACTATTATGTACTGAACCTACAGACCTGTAAAGACATTACGTGTGTGATTCTGCATGCTGTTCCTACAGTATAGTCCAGTGGTTGTGTAGTACAGTATAGCAGAAAAAAAACTTCATGATTGGTATGATGATTCTAACCAGCCAATCACATCGTTAAGCATAGAAATTATCACATCTACTTTTGTCATCGAACAGTTACTGTACCCCATTAATTTGTGCCACAAACGGACTCACGATCAAAAGGAGTGCTCCATGCACATGTTGTCAAACGTTCTCCTCTGCTTAGGTGAACTTCAGCTTATTAAAGGTCTGACTGTATCGGAATTGTAAGAAGATGGTACATTATCATAAATGCAGGTTGCATGAGGCAGATTCTCTGTAAACTACAGCTGAAGAAATACCTCATTTTTTATTTCTTTAAGTTTATTATCATTTTTAACCAAATCCTTCTGAGGGAAGAAATACATTATACCAAGTAGACTAGACCAAAATCCAATAAGCCAAAGCTTGATAAATATTTGCAGTGTGTTTTTCAGCTTTTAATGGAACTTTCAACTTGGACATAATTGGACAGATCTATACTGTTAATGATGGTACCATATCTGTCCAAGCAACAAAAGTATTGTTGTTCCTGATATCACCAAAACCTGTGTCCAAGCAGCTGTAAAGTATGCCTCAGTGCAAAGATAAAGTTTACAATGTTTATTTTCCCATCATTAGTTCTACAGAGATATTGTGTGTTTAGTGCTCTGTTTCATTGCCTGGTTAAACCCTTTGAGGTATAGTGCAAGACGAACTTGTTTACGATCATTTTTGTTAGCATTCATTGTTGGTAAAAATCATGAAATTGGGCAAATTTGCAGGAAGGTATTGTTTGTACATGCTACATTTAAATACAGTATAGTACCATAATGCTTTGTTCTCACAGTAATATATTAACAGTTAATAACACAGGAGACATTAAACATTGCAAGAATGTCTAGTTGCATAAACTGCAAATTTTTAGACAGATGTATCATGTGAATGTTCTTTCTTTGTCTGTTTGATCATTTTAGATCCAGACCTTTAATGTAGAAAGCAGCCTCTCTAACATCGATGAAGTGAGTAATGGAGTTGGATTAAGTCAAGTTTTGTGTCAAATGTAAGTATTGGCTTCTGTAGTAAAGCTTAAAAACATATAAACACCCCATTTGTTATCATTTCCTTCCATTGTGTGTTACATTTTATTCACCTCATCACTCTACCAGCCTCCTTGAAGTGTCACATGTTTGCAAAGAAATTTGTCTTCAGCTATGTATTGTGTAAACTTGGCAAGACAATTGGTATTAGGTACTGTACGATATAAACGATGTGTGCGGCTTACATCTTGATAGTAATCATGTTTATGTACAGTATGCATCTTCGGTGTGTTCGATACTGTACAGTATACAGTGGAAAGGGACTTTTCATTACTACAAAAATGTTGTCCTGCTTCACTGTTAAAATATCTTGATGCTGGAAAAATGCAGCATTGTTTCCTGTCATTTTGCCAGTTTCTAGGTTACTGTATGGTTGTGAAACTCTCCTTGAGAGTTGGGTAGGACACTTTGAGAGGTTTTGGCTGTTGTAAGCAAGATTAAACTCACAGGTGTAATATTGACAAAGTTCCACAAGTAGACACGGTGATAGTAGGTGCAGTAGCTACTGTACAACCTGCATAGTTTAGTGTATTCTAGAGCTGCATGAGAAGGTGCAGATTTACCGTACCCAGAGTTACCAGTTCACTACAGTGAACTAGTGTAACTGTGCTCTTAGTTCTCCATTGAACATGTACTGTTGTTGTCACACATCTAAGAGTAAAGCAACCTCAAATCTCTATACAATAGGTGCACTACACAATATACAGTGTTATAAAATTAACAGGTTAGTGCAGAGCACAGAAAGTTGATTTTTCAATTCAGAGGTCATTTTCTAACCAAACTGTAAGTCACTTTGTGAAGTCAGGAAATTTTCCTACCGTGCAGTACAGTAGCTACTGTATGTCACGATATTGGCCAATAAACCAGGAGCTCATTAGGTTGGGAGTAGACTGCTGTATTGTCTAGTGGACTATTTGACTCATTGTCAGGTGTAAGCATTAAATACTGCATTGCTGATAATCCTACGATACAGCTGGACCTGTGCGGTAACCGCTTGTATGATATACAGGTTTTTTCGTTATTTCTTTTCTTTTGCGCAATCAGCCCCATTGTTCATGATATTTTCTGGTAATTTTTGTGCATGACGAAGATGACAGAGTGAAAGCATTGTTTTTAAATGAAACATAAGAACGTCTTAAATGCAGTTTGATAGACCGTATTTTATTGTATCGCAAGTTCTTGAAAAAAATGGTTCATGCTTGTGTGAGTCATCCACTTCTAGTTTTGTTTTTGATGAATCTTAAAACTGTACACAACAGACATATCTCATGACCAGACTGGAAATATCAAGAGATACTGATGGAATTCACTGCTCAGACTGTATATATTCAACAGTGTCAATCCTTTGACCCAAGTACAATAGCATTAGCTTTCTGATATTAAAGAGGAATGTGTTTAAGTCCAGGTGTGGAGTTTACTTTAGAATANNGGAATGTGTTTAAGTCCAGGTGTGCCCTTGTGAGGTGTTTAAGATAGATTGGTTCTTCTGTACATGCAGACTAGAGACAGAACTGTGTTATGCTCTGTTACCAACAAAAACTTCCTGTCATTCAGTTGCAGGATATAGATAAACTGTTTTTGAGTGTATTGTACTATCATTGACCATATCCGTGTTATAATCTTCAGTGTACTTGGTACAGTACTTAAAAAGGACAGCATAATGCTTGTCTATATAAGCGCACCGTTGCAGATTTATGAGTAATCATATAACTGTCAACTGTTTGAAGCTTCTTCTAGTAAGGTCATCTCCTAGCTTTTGGTAAAGTTATTTGTATGCTCTACATATGGAGGAGAAAATTATCTGTTATAAAATAAGGCACAAACAATTGTTAACATACAGCACTGTACAAGGTCTTTTCAGTTGAATACCAAATCGCAATGTATTATGTGGCAGTGTATGACAGCTTCATTATTCCCAATTAAAGTGTATACCTGAAAATTTCCTACAATATCAGATAAAAAGATGACATAATTTCTGCCACATTACAATACGATAGCTTTCACTATTAGTTCAGCAAACTATTTGGGCAACCAACTTCCAGTGATTTTGGTGTGAATTCTCCTCAATTAGTGTGTATTATGGTGTGGTTGGTGTGGAGACATTCAAAAGTTTTGTAAGTGATGCCAGATCCAATTTTGTGAAAGATGAGTAATTCAGACTTTAAACTTCTGATTACCTAGATTTAATGGAAAAATCAGGGTTTATTTTCAC